>JAGPOY010011014.1:0-12724 GCA_018983105.1 Silene uniflora | reverse complement strand
TTGATATCAACAATTAAACATGAAACAAGATCACAAGAAGAGAAGGTATTTGATTCTGTCAATTGTGTTGTTTGTCTATTCCAACTTCAAGCCATATTTATACAAAGCATGTACAAAGTATCTAGCTAGCCTAGCTTTCTATCTCCCTACAATAAGTTCCTGATTATCAGGAAACTAATTACAAGACTAGACAAAAACGGTTCAGCTACACAAACCGTT
Organism: Silene uniflora; assembly: GCA_018983105.1. Lineage (NCBI taxonomy): Eukaryota > Viridiplantae > Streptophyta > Magnoliopsida > Caryophyllales > Caryophyllaceae > Silene > Silene uniflora. Next base: position 12,505 of record JAGPOY010011014.1, on the reverse strand, counting down.
TAGATGATATATTCGCTAACAGTATTCCTCTTTCTTTCTGGAGCGCTTTCTCATCTAATTTGCGATACATGAATATGTCTTATAATCAGCTTTACGGGATGCTCCCAAATCTGCCGGAAACATTCAAATATGTATTTGAAGTAGACTTGAGTTCAAATCACTTAGAGGGTGCTATACCAGCAGGGTTCACAAACGTCGACTCATTATACCTCAATAACAACAGGTTTTCTGACTCCTCTAATTTCTTATGTTCTAACACGACAAGTAATTTAATCGATCTTAACCTTTCAAATAATTTGTTGTCCGGAGAGCTTTCAGACTGTTGGATGAATTTTTCTCAGCTGTCACTCAAGTCTGCACTTAGAAAACAACAGGTTTTCTGGAAGCTTACCCGTATCCATTAGTACCTTAAAATACCTCACGTACTTGCACCTGTATAATACTCCGTAATAGTTTTGCGGGACCATTGCCTTCTTCCTTTCAGAATTGTACATCCCTGGTAATCCTAAATCTCGGATACAACGCGTTTAGTGGGTACATACCTTCCTGGATGGGCGATGCATTTCAAAGTCTCGGTGCTCTTATCCTACGAAGAAACTCTTTCCTCGGTGAGCTACCTGTAAGCCTTTGCCAACTTGGCAATCTCCAGATTTTAGACCTCGCTTTCAATGACATCTCAGGGGAAATTCCAAAGTGCATAAGTAATTTTACGGCAATGACAGGAGATTCAGATTTCAGGTCGTCTTTTTTTCCTATTGTAATGTATCTTGGTCGCCAGGAGATTCCTACAGAAGAGGAAAGTGCACTTCTTTCATGGAAAAGGGAAGTGCATAAATTTAAACAAACAGTGGGACTGGTTAAAGTCATTGATCTTTCAGGTAACGGGTTCAGTGGAGAAATCCCGGATGGGATATCACGTCTTGCAGGATTAGTCGCCTTGGACTTGTCGAGAAACACCTTAAACGGAAGCATTCCCTTTGAAATCGGTAATCTCGCAACTTTAGAGTTTCTTGATTTGTCAAATAATCATCTCACTGGTGAAATTCCTGTGAGTCTAACCAAAGTGAGTTCTCTGGGAATCTTGGATTTATCGAACAATAACTTGTCGGGGGAAATTCCGCTTAGCACTCTGTTGCAGGGGTTTAATCATATATGGGGAATCCTGGACTATGTGGTGCATCACTCCCAATGTGTCCGAAAGAACAATCGTACTCTAATTATTATCAGCATGACGACTCTGGTATTTTCCCGGGGTTGTATATAAGCGTTGTGCTGGGATTTATCGTTGGATTTTGGGGAGTATGTGGCACTTTAGTTATCAAGACATCCTGGAGACATGCCTATTTTCGATTCATTAACAGGGTATATTGTGATCGTGCAGGCAATCTTACCCGAGTCATGGAGGAAGCCTTGATACTGACCGGTGATTTAGTATAAATCCCAGTCACATTAATATTATTTATTGTATGAATGTCATTGCATTGTACACACAAGCGACGAGTAATCATAAGTATACGACTTTCAGTCTTTCACACCAAAATCCGAATTCATTTCTAGAACATAGTCCTATATACGGAGTATGATTATTTACTCGACAATCATTTATTCGGCAAATGCCATGGAATGTTCAATCACATTAAGTAGAGTTTGTGAAGCTTGTATCTCCACTATGCTCTAATATTAGTTTTAACCTGAAATCATAACCGACGAACAACGGTAGGTTAGGAATCTCAGCTACAATGAACTGCCCTCTCTTGTCGGGATTTAATATTAATCTCGATCCATGGTTCTGGACCACTCTACCACCTGTCTTTAATGTATACGCCTTTACCTTATCCCGTTTTCTCAACCCCAAAATAGTTATCTTATTAATAATCCAGTGCTGCGCAACTGCGAAATCTCTGTTGGCGACATTGGATTTAATAATGATTGAATTATTGGTTAATATAGCTGAGAATACCACAAAGCTCCATGTCTGATTCTCCCTTCCCATGGTGACATCAACCCCATTGTCTAGGAATAGATTCCCGATACTGGCCCCTTCGTCGCTAAGGACCACCAACAGGTTGAATGGTGTTCTGCGTGCTGCTTGGGTCGTCATCGCTTCCCCTTGCATGGCCAGTATATTACCTTCTCGGACATGAACATTGATATGATCAGGAGGTGCACTGAGGGTGATGTATCTTCCAGTCGATACACTCACCGAACGAGTATAGTCGAAGAGATCAAACCAGTTTCCTTGGGGAAAGTATGCATTGACAGATACCGCTCCAGCTGTCAGTACAGGAGATACCATTACACCTCTGCCAAGAAGAAATTGGGAGCTAATACTGTAAGTATTAACGTCCTGAGGAAAACTAAAGAAAAGAGGCCTTGCTATCGGAAGTCCAGCCTTGTTTGCCTCCAGCATTAATGTATAGAAATAGGGAAGAAGCCTGTAACGAAGGCCCAACACTTTCCTTGCTGTTGTTGCAACTGATTCCCATCTGTAAAGTTCTTGATACGCTGTACCGCGTTCTGAATGATCCCTCGAGAAAGGATAAAACGCTCCTAGCTGTATCCACCGTCTACAAAGCTCCTCTGTAGTGTCACCAAAAAAACCACAAATATCTGCTCCAACCATGGGGATTCCAAAAAGACCAAAGTTCAAAATAGACGGAAGGGAATACTGAAGATCGTCCCAACTCGCTCTGATATCTCCTGTCCAATGTGCAGTGTACTTTCCAGACCCGACAAATGTTGATCTAGAAAGTACAAATGGTCTTTGCTTTGTGAGTTTAGTTAGTGCAGCGTGAGTCACTCTCGCTTCCAAATGCCCATATAGGTTATGAACATCGTACTCAGAAATGTTACCGTAGTGCAAAGCAGATGGCGGGATAGTTTTGCTAAAAATCGGTCTGTGCACTCCGCCGTCATTGATCTTGTAAGGTGGATCGTCAAGGACTGATCCGAGGTCAGGGGTTGAAGTAATGAAATTTGAGACTTCGTTCATGTCAATCCAAAGACCGTCAACAGGAAGAAGACTTCGAAATCTCTTAATCTCGTCTGTCCAGAAGGTTACAGTAGCAGGATTCAGAAAATCGGGGAAGTACACAGGCCCGGGCCAGACTTCTCCAAGGTACGGCTTTCCAAAACGCTTAACAAAGACGTCTTGTTTCATTCCCCTGATGAATGTTCCATAAGTCGCATTTGTGCTTATACCTGCAATCGTAATGAAGAATATAATTACGACTTAAAACATCATGATAGGCGAAAAATTGAGAACTTAATGGACAGAGATATGGAAGTATACCAGGATCCACGATAACCACGTATTTTTGGCCATTGTTGTGAAGCATAGTAACAAATTGCTGCATCTTGTCCAGAGGAAAGTTAACAGGATCGATTGTGAAAACTTTACGCCCGTCCGCGTAGTCGATATCTGTCCACATGACTTCCAGAGGAATTTTGGCTTTTGCATAACCAGCCACCACAGACTGAAGCTCGTTTACATCACGGTAACCATACCGGCATTGATGAAAACCTGAAGAGTTAACACTATGCTTTTTCGTAATCACATGTAAAATCGGCCAGTGATTGCAGTAAGCAAGTAATTTACGCACCCGACAACTCGACAAGGCGACACACAAGACACTTAAATAAATTTACTTGCAGTTTTAAGTACATAATTATTCAGTCGATTTCACTTGATTAGCTCAATTAGACTCTTAATTATGACTCCCTCCATTTTCACTCGATTAGTCGAAGAGATATGCTACGACAACAAACATGTACATCTTTTAAACAAAAACTCCTTAGAATACGTTACTCCAGCCCATGATCCGATCAACAACTAGACCTGGCAAAATGGGTGAGACCCGAATGACCCGACCCGAAAAGGCTGACCCGAGACCCGAAATGACCCGAATTTGCATAACCCGAAACCCGACCCGACCCAGACCCGACCCGAACATTGTTTGACCCAATGCTGACCCGACCCGAGGTGGCCCGACCCGAAAAGACCTGACTCATAATTGACCCCATCCCAAATGACTTGAAGTGACCCAAAATGACCAGAAACGACAAGTATTAAGTCATATTAATATTATATATATCAAAATAAAGTTTCATTCATTACATCAATCCCTAATAAATAATTAAATTTGAAAAATAATATTTTTTAATCAAAATAGTATTAACTAAAGTGCTTAACAATTAACTCAAAATCAATCCGACCCAAAATTACTCATACCCGAAAATGACCCGACCCGAAATGACCCGACAACAGATCACCCGAAATTGACCCGAAACCCGAAAATGACCCGAAACCCGAAAATGACCCGACCCGAAGTATGTGACAGACCCGAAATGACCCGACCCAAACTGACCCGACCCGTACCCGACCCGAGTGACCCGTTTTGCCAGGTCTTTGACAACAACTGGTCTACCAATAATTGAAGCTTAAATATTCACATAGAAAGTTAATAATATAAGCCTCGACTCGAAATATTAAAAAACAGAGGGGCCACCCCCTCTCGCTATAAGTAAGGTCCTACTTTCATCGACCCTCGACTAAGGGTGTCAGTTGGGTGGGGCTTGGTCTGGCCAAGTCGATTCATGTCATAATCTTGCCAGCCTACCCTTTTGGGTCGAGTCGGCTCGTTATCATGTCGAGTTCGGGTTCGGGTGGGATCACTGATCATCGAGTCGAGTCATATTACGGCCTTACGGGTCGTTGTCGGGTTAGGTCAGGTCGGGTCGGTTTCAATTTGTAACATTCTCGTTTTCTATCAGGCCGGGTCTTCTTAGGTTCGAGTTAGACTTTCCAGCTCTACCCTCAAACATCAGCTTAAGTTTTTAGTTACGACAACCGAACAAAACAACAAAGCGGAGCTAAACAGAAGAAAACGTTACCGAAAGCCCAATAAGGCATAGGAGCAGGACGTCCAATAAAGTGAGTGTACTGATCCACAACCTCCATGGGCGAAGGCCCACTAAAAACATAAAGATCGATAATTCCACCAATCACCTTATACGTAATTTGATCACCCGTATACTCAACGTCCATACCATTACTATTCAACAACAAAACCCCATGGGACAAACCCGTAACCGGACCCGACCTAACATCCATATAAAACGGGTGTGACCCGTACAAGTTAACATCACGATTAGTGGCAGCATTGTCCGCGTTCCATAAGGTTAGGGTCTGATTACGGGCCAATTGAAATGTTGGCTTGGTATGCTCACCGAGACCGTAAAGGTGGGCAAGGTGGCCAGGGAGGGAGGAGGAGAATTGAAGGAAATTTGGTTTGAAGATGAGTGGGGTGGCGGTCGAGGTGTTGAAGAGGGTGGAAGGGGTGGATTTTCGGGTTATGGTGAAGGAGAAGGGAGTGGTGTGGTGGAGGGTGAAGACGAGGTCTGTGTGTGGGGTGGTTAGGGTGGTTTTTGTGGTTGGGGTGGATTTTTGGTAAGGTGGTTCTTGAGGTGGTTCTGGTGGTGGTGGACGTCGGAATAAGATGGTGGTGGGGATTTCCCATCGAGGAGCGTTGGCATCAGTGATACGGATTCGTAGGCGATCTTTTGTCTCGAAGCTGCACATGTAGAACAAATGTAAAGAAATGACTTAAAATGATGGTTCTACAATACAAAGAAAACTTTGATTAAAAAATCTCGTAGTTTTAGAATCACTAAAGATTAGTTCACACTTCTCTTTTATTTTTGTACGGTCTTTAAAACATCATTTTAACAATAACATTTTTACCTCTAATTTGTTTCAATTTATGTGTTGCTTTTGATTAAAATAACTTTTATAAAATAAAAAATCAAAAGGCCAATAAATAATTAGGACAAAGGGAGTGTATCTAAATTTAAGACGGTTTAATATAAGCGAAGACGGTTTTTATTAACCTGGCAGTTAGGCTAAGGAGCTGAATATCAGGTCCATAAAAAGGTAAGCTCTTCAGTAGCTCAAGCATGGCGGTCAACGTTGCAATACCAGTTAAAACATCAACGCGTGCCCACTTCACCTTATAACCATACCCAATTAAGTTCTCCTTGTCTCCGTTACTCGTATTTTCCGACGTGGACGACATTGCCCCCGTCACCGTGCATAGTAGTAATAGTACTACTATTGCCAAATACCGTACCTTCATTTTGTATTAAAATACCAATGAGGAAATGTGGTGGTGTTATTAAATTCAATTTGTGTTTTAGGATACTAAGTGGAGAAGTAAGGTCACAGAAGGACCAAATCCCCCCACTTCTTTTATAGGGATGATAGTCGGCCAAATATAGATGTAATGAAACCGTGTTATTCTATAATTTCTTAAACTTAAAACATGCATACATATGCAAGAGATTGATATTTTACATTTTCATACGGAGTATATCTTTGTTTCAGTTGTCACTTGTCACTTGTCACACTATAACAAGGCCTTATTCAATAATTTGTAAAACTTAAAACATGCACGAACAAAAAATCAAAACTAATAAAGACTCATGATGCATAAATGTACGTAAAAATTAAGCAAGAGGATATTAATATATACCAATTACCAGAAATACACAATGCTGATTGAATATAATTTTCCAATATTACTTTCGATTAATCAACAAACAGAATAAAATCGACGAAATAGTAAGTATATAATTAATTAGAGTGGACAAATAAATAGGATATATAGTAAGTCGATAATGACCCTTAACTTACACTATATAATAAGAAAGATGGCCTGGCTAGGTATGTATAATTTCTGCTTAGTTGAAAATTAAAGCTGGAAAGCATTTAATTTGTTATTGTTATACTCTTTTCATTATTGCGTGGGAAGGCATGATAAAAGTTCGAATGTTACTAAAAGTTTTGTAGACTTGTTATCCCTTAAGCTATTGCTTCGTCGTAAAAAGTTTGAAACGGAAATGTGAAGAGAACCTAGTTTTGGTATGGTTTAAAACCTCGGCTAATACGTATAGAATTAGACAAAACCGCTACGAGATATTGAATAATTGAAGGTTAGAATTCAATCGGTTAAATAGGCCCGACGAAACCAGGCCAAAAAGTTAAGGCTACAAATACACAATGTGTATGGAAAAGCCATACACAACCAATGACATCGCGCCACATGTCTAACTTGAGTTAATCTCAAATGGTTAATTAAGGGTTAATTTAGTAATTACACATATGTAGTTAAATTGTTAACCACTTGGCACGATGTCATTGGTCGTGCATAGCTTTTTCATACACATATTGTGTATGTATATACTTGTTTTTTTTTTTTACTTCAGGGGTATGCCTAGTGGGTAATCAATTAACCATGTCTAGGTGATTGGATTAACACACATTTTTAATTAAAAAAAATGGTCTAAATATATGATTGGATGAAGGTTGCCCGTGTCCAAATGTCAAAATTGGATACGTTGACCTGTCCCAAAGTGAGCGTATCCACTAGTTATTCGTGTCCGCGTGACCTTGATATTATAATTTCAAGTGTCGGAGTCGGACACAAGGATTCGTTCCCGTATCCATACGGCGTACCTGAGTCCGAGCACTACAGAATTCGTCGCTTTCTTTCATTAATTTCTCAGAATGAAGTCAGTCAGTCAGACCCTGGCAGTCTCATTAACCTTTCGGACAAAGAAATCGTCGACACTTCTATATTCTAGTGGTTATTTCATTTTCATATGCTCATCAAACTTATACTTGGTCATTTGGTCAATTATATTCCGTAATACCTGGTTTATGAGAATGATGCAGCTGACCATTATTTACTGTGAAAAAATACTGCATCTGTTCAATGACATGGACTTCCTTTATAAAAAAATGCTCATGTATGAATTGGACAATGCCACAAAGTACTCATCAACAGACAACAGTACCGAAATTTTCTTAGTTCTGAAACTTTTGAATAAGCTTCAGCGTCAGCGTCTAACTGAAAAGGCTGCTAATTTTGCCGTAAACTGGATGCACATTGTTAACAACTTGCCCTTTCTAAGTAATCTTGTAATGCGAGCTTGTCAACTTCCTGTGAATATCCCGCGATCACTTACCTACACTAATTCCTCGGCCACCATTGGTTATATCGACCTTGCTTTTAATCGTTTCAATGATACTCAAATATTTCAATGGCTGTTCAACTTACCTGGAATCACCACTCAGCTTGTGTATCTCGACCTTTCCCATAACGACATTCAAGGTCCTTTCCCAAATGGTTTTAGAAATATGTCGCGTCTGTTGCATCTCGACCTTTCAGATAATTATCTGGAAGGTCCGATCCAAAGTGAGTTTCTGAATATGCCCTCTCTTACATATTTCTCTCTTTTCAGCAATAATATTCTGGGAAGTGTCTCCGAAACAGTTGCCAAGTTATGCAACTTGCAACACCTGGACTTAGGGGAGAACGTCTTCACTGATGAGCTATCCGATATCATTCAAGCTTTTATTCGCTGTGAAAACAAGGCAGTATCGACACTTGATTTAAGTCAGAACCGGTTTTGGGTGTAATTCCTGATAGTATAAGCTATCTTTCTTCGTTGAAAAACCTATACCTTGGCGGCAACCAGCTAACTGGCAACGTTACTCAAGGCATAGGACAACTCGCTATGCTTTATAGCTTGGATATATCTTTCAACTCTTTGGAGGGTACTCTTACTCATTCTCATTTCTTTCAATTTTCAAGATTGCGCGAGTTGTACTTGTCAGATAACTTGAAATTGATGATTAACATTGACGAAAATTGGATTCCACCATTTCAGCTAGATATTATCAGTTTGAGATCCTGCAAATTAGGCCCTCGTTTCCCAAAATGGCTTCAAATGCAGGTAAATTTTCTCATACTTTGATATTTCCAATGCCGGGATTTCAGACACCATTCCTCTGTCTTTCTGGAACTCGTTGTCGCCCAATCTGCAGTACTTTAATATGTCTTATAATCACTTTACCGGAATACTCCCAATTCTGCCAGATGGAGTTGTATATGTTACTGAATTAGATTTTAGTAACAATCTCTTTGAGGGTGCTGTACCGTCAGGGTTCGCTAAAATTAAGTCATTATACCTTAATGACAACAGGCTTTCGGACGCATCTTCCATCTTATGTCCGAACACAACTTCTGATATCTCAGAGCTTGACCTGTCAAATAACATGTTCTCTGGAGAACTTCCGGATTGTTGGATGAATTTTGATGAATTATCAAGCCTTCACTTAGAAAACAATAGATTTTCCGGAAGTGTACCAAAGTCCATGGGTACCCTACAGAATCTCATGTACCTACACCTGTATAACAATAGCCTTTCAGGACCATTCCCAGCTGCATTCGAGAATTGTACGTCTCTGATTATTCTAAATCTCGGACACAATCTATTCACTGGGTACATACCTCCATGGAGCGGTAATCTTCCTCAAAGGTTACGTGCCATTATCCTACGGAGAAACCATTTTACTGGAGGGATACCTGTAAGCATCTGCCAACTCAGCGATCTGCAAATATTAGATCTCGCTAGTAATCACATTTCAGGTGTAATTCCAAAGTGCATAGGCAACTTTACTGCAATGACGCGCAATACAGGTTTTGAGATGGATGTTCCTTCTGGCGGGACAGGAATCGGTCGTCAGTACTTTACTACAGCAGCTGAAACTGCAATTGTTGCATGGAAAAGGGAAGAGCAAAGATTTAAAAAAACACTCAACTTGGTTAAATTCATTGATCTTTCTGGTAATGAGCTGAGTGGAAAAATCTCAGATGATATTTCAAGTCTTTCAGTTCTAGTCTCCTTAGACCTGTCGAAAAACAATTTGACCGAAAGCATTCCATACGAAATTGGTAACCTGACAGCTTTAGAGTTTCTTGATTTGTCAAATAATCATCTAACTGGTGAAATCCCAGTGAGCCTATCGAAATTGAGCACTCTGGGAATCTTGGATTTATCGAACAATAACTTGTCCGGGGAAATTCCACGTAGTACTCAATTGCAGGGTTTCGATGCTACATCATATATGGGAAATCCTGGACTCTGTGGTGAGCCACTCCCAGTGTGCCAGAAAGCTCCGGAAAACTCCAATACTACGGTTCCAGATAAAGACCATCAGAACTACGGTGTTTTTCCTGGGCTGTACATAAGTGTGGCGCTTGGATTTATAGTTGGATTTTGGGGAGTCTGTGGCACTTTGTTCATCAAAACATCCTGGAGATATGCCTATTTTCGGGTCCTTGACAACATTAATAACAGGGTCCATGTGATCGTGGCTGCAATCTTGGCCAAGGCATGGAGGAGGCCTCAAAACTGATGGTTGATCCCGTGATTGATGTAAATATCACCGTCTTTTATATGTAAGATTGCTATGATTAATATGAATATATGAGTGTCACTGCTTTGCATTAAGATGCAGTTTTAAGGGAAGCATCTAAAAACCACATAAGGACCAGGGCATAAATATCCATCACCCGCTACACAGCAGTCATTTTTACAAATACGAACTTCTGCCAGTGGCGCGCAGTGCACTGCAGTAACCACACCAGTCATTTTAAGCTCTGTTTTGCTATTTTGTTGGTCTATCAAAATGACGCTGACCGGCATTTTACTGCAATGACGCGTCATGTTATTATGCTCCGTTTTGCTATTTTGTTGGTCTATCAAAATGATGCTGACCCATATTTTTCTGCAATGGCGCGCACTACATACTTTACGCCAAAACAAAGCCGTAATCATTTCATTGTAATACATTAGAGTATGATTATTTAATCGACAATGTACCGATAGTAAGATGCTACTAAAGGTACCGGAATGGAGAATCATTTATTCGGCAAATGCCCATGAAATGTTCAATCACACTAGGCAGAGTTAGTGAAGCTTATATCTCCGCTATGCTCCAATTTTAATTTTAAAATGAAGTCATAACCGACGGATAATTGTAGACTGGAGATCTCAGCAACAATGAACTGCCCTTTCTTGTCGGGATTTGATGTTAATCTTGATCCATGGTTCCGGAGCACTCTACCACCTGCCTGTAATGTATACGCCTGAATCTTCTTGCGTTTTCTCAACCCCAAAATGGTTATCTTGTTAATAATCCATTTCTGCGCAACTGCGAAATCTCTATTGATAACATTTGAGGTAATAGTGATAGAGTTATTGGTTGATATAGCTGAGAATATCACAAAGCTCCATGTCTTTTTCTCTCTTCCCATGGTGACATCAACCCCGTTGTCAAGGAATAGATCCCCAATACAGGACCCTTCGTCACTAAGGACCACTAACAGGTTAAATGGTGTTCTGCGCGCTGCTTGAATCGTCATGGCTGCGCCTTGCAGGGCCAGTATATTACCTGATGATATTAGAAGGCACTCATTATTAGTATGAACAAAGGAAGCTTAGAAATGGGACAAAGGGCTCTTTCTGCTCGACTTGGGCATAGGTACAGGACTCTTTACACGACATTTGGCCTAATAGAATAACATTACCCCACTGTCTCAAAGGCTCTCGCCAATGGTAGGTGGGGTAAGGGGGTTCGGGTTTAGGGCCTTACCCCTATTTTCAATCACACACGACTGTTATGGGATGACAAATAATGAAATTTGCATCGACAGCTACATCAAAATGACTTAACACTTTAAAGCAGAACTATTTCCGGAGGACAAAATTTTAAGCTATAAATGTGTGCTTGTAGATAAACTATGCTAGAACCAAGAGTGTTGTGTCAAAAAGTACCTTCTCGGACATGAACATTGATATGATCAGGGGGTGCACTGAGGGTGATGTATCTTCCAGTCGATACACTCACCGAACGAGTATAGTCAAAAAGATCAAACCAGTTTCCTTGGGGAAAGTATGCATTGACAGATACAGCACCAGGTCTCAATACAGGGGACACCAGTACACCTCTGCCAAGAAGAAACTGAGAGCTGACACTGTATGTATTAACGTCCTTGGGGAAAGTGAAGAAAAGAGGTCGCGCTATCGGAAGTCCTGCCACGTGTGCCTCAAACATTAATGTATAGAAGTAGGGAAGGAGCCGGTAACGAAGCCCCAACACTTTCCTTGCTGTTTTAGCAACTGATTCCCATCGGTAAAGTTCTTGATATGCTGTACCGATTGCTGAATGATCCCTTGAGAAAGGATAAAAGGCCCCTAGCTGTATCCACCGTCGACAAAGCTCCTCTGTAGTGTTACCAATAAAACCACATATATCTGCTCCAACCATGGGGATTCCGAAAAGTCCAAAGTTCAGAATAGATGGAATGGAATACTGAAGGTCATCCCAAGTTGCTGCATTATCTCCTGTCCAATGTGAAGTGTACTTTCCAGACCCGACAAACGTTGATCTAGAAAGTACAAATGGCCTTTCCTTGGTTAGTTTAGTTAGTGCAGCGTGGGTGGCTCTCGCTTCCAGGTGCCCATATAGGTTATGGACATTGTACTCTGAAATGTTACCGTAGTGCAAAGCAGATGGCGGCATGGTTTTGCTCAAAATGGGTCTGTGCACGCCACTATCATTGATCTTGTAAGGCGGATCATCAAGGATTGACTCGGG
>JAGPOY010010925.1:0-12357 GCA_018983105.1 Silene uniflora | reverse complement strand
TAAGGCTGTTCTATCCAATAATTATCGAAATAGAATAAGATTTGGAGGCTAATTTGTCCTAAACAAAGCATGCAACAACGTTCATTGCCATGGGAGAAGACTACAAGCAAGCAACAAAGAAGCAACAACTCGCTCACTCCTATGCTACTACTCTTAATAGCTATCTATACGTAGTAGTTCTATAAATGTCGTATATATATGTCAAATTTTGACTTAGTGTGCACATGATATTACTAAAAAATAAAAAAAATTAGTTCCACGTCCTTTCATGCATGCATTGCATAAACATATCACATGGACGATCCATGGGGCCTTTTATAAAATTAATTGCTAATTAGTAGAATAGTACAAGCATATTAAATTCTGATTTTATTTTTGTCTCTTAATATATATGGGCATCCATATAAATTTATTACCAAATTTCCATCGTATATATAGTTCAATGTTTTCTTGTGAATTCGACCTCAAAGAAGTAAAATGATTTCAACTAGAGATATTATATTAGACTTGAGCAAAACAAGGTAAATATGATCTGAAAGTCAAATGAACGAATCCTACTAGTAGTTGAGATGGCTAGTTAACCTAATTAACCATCTCAAACAAACCAGTATTTGAAATGATCAATTATCAAATATATTACAGGATAACTAGTACGAGTCCCTGGCTAGCGACAAATAAATGCCAAATAATACCTAAATTTATTAGTAGAACAACTAACCAGAAATTTAACAGCCATAATTCAAATTGACCTAATTCAAACAATCAAACTAACACAAGTCTTACACAACAACAACATCATCATCCTAATGCCTCGATAACTCCCGTAAATTGAGAGTTAGGGAAAGTTTGATATAAGCAGCCTTATCCTTACTATATGACTATAACAAAGTGATACGAATGCGGAAGCGAAAACAAACAACAAACGTTGGTGGGGTGATAGTCGAACTCGAGACCTTTCAATCCATCCGTCGATTTTCTTGAATTTTTATTAACTTCCAATATCCATCCGAATAACATACATAAAGTTAATTAAATAGATATGGTTTTCTTACCGAACAAGACAACTAACCTAATTAAATTAAAATAATAAAATAATCCTAAATTTAATCAAACAACTCATAAAATATCTGATTCTGATCAATGATCAGTTTTTATTTATCTAAATTACTCCATATAATCCGTACTCAGCTCACCCATGTTCGATCTTTACGTACAGAATTATTTAACCGGATTATTCACGCGGTACCCTGGAAGTTTGTCATTTTTGCACGAAATACCCAAATTTTTTATCCGGACATTTAAAGAGGTCGTAACTCGTGGCTACGAGTTCAGAAAATGACGAATTTTTTTTCCAAATCGCTCATGTTTCCGAGAACTACAATTTGAAAAAAAAATTTGTCACATTTGGATCTCGTTGCTAGGAGTTATTCTGCATCAAAGTTTTTCCGACCGAACAAACTTTGAGTGATAATATCTCTTGTTCACGAGTTCCAAACTCGTCAAACGTTTTTTTCAAATTATAGTTCTCGAAAAGATGAGCGATTTGAAAACAAAAAATTTCATTTTCTGAGTTTGTAAACACGGGTTATGGCCTCTTTAAGTTTCCCGGATCAAAAAATTGGATATTTCGTGCAAAATGACAAACTTTAAGGGCACCACGTGAATTATCCGAATTATTTAATCATCAGGACACGTATCACAAACTCACATAAAAATCACAAATAAGTGGCATTGGTGAATGGAGTTAATTAAACCGATGACGCCGCTCACGACCATTTAAGACGGACCAATGTTAGGAAGTGAGCATTGGAATGAGACTAGAGATATAAGAAGATTTGCATGTTTATACTCACCTTGTCGGGATCCTATGTTCCCTACCTCCCTAACTTACTATTTGTCTTCTATAATAAGTTAATAACATACAACTAATCCATATGGTATTGTCACTTACTATAAATCATAATCATAATAGGAGTATCTTCTAATTTTACTATTTACGTTTCATTATTACTGGTATGACTTGTTCTATCTTAATCAGAGATTCTGAGTTGAAACCCTAAAAAGGCAACAGTGTTATAACTCATGAAAGAGGTTTTACCGTTATAAAAATCTCACCCGATTTGAGTCCATACTAGACTAGATGGTTTAATTTAGGCTCACATAAAAAAAACTACTCCCTCCCATTCACTATAATCTTCCCTATTTCCTAAAACGGATTATTCAAGTAATCTTCCCTTTCTATTTTTAGAAATATTTACTCTTATTTTATTCATTTCTCTCTCCTATCACCAAACCCCACACAACTCTTTTACTCTTATTTTATTACTTTCCTTCATGTTTTGGCCCCACAATTCTTTATTTAACTACTAATAATTCATTCCTCTCTCCTACCACTAACCCCACACAACTCTTTTACTCCTATTTTAATGTTTTTTCTTAAGTATTGTGCCAAATGTAAAGAGGAAGATTATGATGAATGGGAGGGAGTATTTGCATTTCATCTTGTTCGATCTATATTTTATTTAATTTATTTTGTTTATGTTGCACCTATGTGTATTTCAAAGAGGGCAAAGGGGGGTCCTGGCTTCTTGATTTCGACACGCATGTATTGTCGATTTTTGTGTGTACTTTTATTGTTATTGTGATTATTGTGGATTTTTCTAAGTTTGGTCATTTAATGTGACTATATATAAAGTTATTATTGTGTTTATTCATTCTCTCAAAAATTACACAAATTATTGATATAATTTGTATTTAGGCAATAATTAGGCCTTTCATTGAAAAAAAAAAACTTGAATATTTAGGTATTTTTAATATAGCTACATTTAAAATAATCGAGTAAATTTATGTGTTCTTTTTTCATCAAATTGTAGATTTTTTGGTTTCATCTCTCGGTTTTGATAAGAGCATAAATCTGTGATAATACTGATCAAACAGATTATGATTCTCTCTATTTCTTTGAAGGAATGAAATGAGAGTTCATTATCGAGTCAACGATTCAGAATAAATTAGGTAACGAAGACTAGATTTGTCTAAGACAAGGAGTAATTGGTTAAAGAGAGTTTTGACTTTTAAGCATTGCTTAGCAAATTACTAAAGTAATTCAATCAAAATTGAGATCTATGTTAGAATTAACAATAATTCTCTTAGAAAATGCATGTGAGAACAAATGAGTAATTGACAATTGAAATTAAGTTGTAGTTATCCACGTCTTTTTCTCAAATAGAAAATCTATCCTCTAACTATTTACATCAAATTTATTCGTTTGTGATTAAGATTCAACCAAAGAGAGCATTTGCATGTGGCTTACAATTATAGTTTGCCCTACTAGTGTCTACTGTGGACTAATTAAGACAACGGCAAAATGTCTATTACTCATCGTCTCATAATAATCTTTAATTTTCGAAAAATATATAGTACGGATTGAAGAATAAGCTAATTTTTTTTTTAAAAATGATGATTATCATGATATATACATAACTGCACAAATTACGATTTACAAAAACTATAAAAGACCGCTTTATTGTAATTTATACAAGTAAAATAGTCGAACAGTGAAAAAATTAATATCAGTATGTAGCAATTTGCCTTACCTCGTAAAATGAGTATTGTTTATATTTAGTTTAAAACAAAACTTGAACAAGGAATATGAGAACAAGTCAACGAGTGATACAAGACTCGCTACCAATTTCTCAATGTAAAGTTCGTCAATTTTAACCATTCTTATAAAAAGGAGGTAAAAAAAAGTAATATTGTGATTCAATGCCATCCATCTGATGACACCCTTACAATAGCTTGCAAATAACATTGTACATGCATGTCAACGTTCTTGCCAAGTAATCAAGTTTGCCAACACCTAGATTAGTGCTAAATTATCTACATGTATAATACTCCGTATAATAGTTTAACAAGACGGTATAGTAGCACGGAACGAAACTTCTTTCTCTGTCCCAATTAATAATTTACATTTATTTTATTTTTTCATCACTAAATAAAATAAATGTCAACTACTTCGTATTAACTGTGACGGGCAGATGAAGTATAAAATTTGGTTCGATCTCAAACGGTCAACTCCGATCTACCACTATACCAATTTGTCATTTAGCCGGAAATATTATACTAGCAATGAAAGTTGTACCATTTCAATTAATCATAATACTCCTCTATTACTAATAATAATCAACAGGTGTATCAGGACAACTGTCGTCGGAAACAGCTTCTTTACTACCACCGTTGCTACTAACACTAAACGGTGGTGGAACAAAGGGTGGTTTCATACAACGTAATAACGCCCAATTAACACCGTTAAAAAACGGGTGTTGCTTTATAGGCGTTGCCCCCATTATCGAACCTAATCTCCGGGTTGGATCTTTAGCTAGCAATTGAGATATCAAATCCTTTGCTGAACTCGGGATCGAGGGCTCTTTAGGAAATTCCAATGCCCGAGCCACGATATTAGCTAATGTCATCTCATTGTCCGAACCTTTAAACGGGGTAGTACCGTGAAATAACTCGAATATAAATACACCAAGTGTCCACCAATCAACCGCGCTCCCATGTCCTTCCCCCGAGACAATCTCCGGGGCTAAGTACTCGTGAGTCCCGACAAATGACATAGACCGGACATCCACAGGCTCGGCAACAAACTCGGGTTCAAACCTACGCCCGGTTTTCTTTTTCGTTTTCCACTTTCTCTTCATGGTAGGATTGAAACAAGATACTGCAGGGACCATGCAGTTGGGTATGATGCAAGACGATGAGGTCGTTATAGGATCAGGACCAGTACCTAGTAGCTTCGGACGATTATCCGATTGGGAATTATGGTTTGAAGAGGTGATTATTTGCGGGGTCGGAGTAGATTGCTCATCACATTTTAGAGAAAGGTCAAAATCTGTGAGCATGATATGACCATCTGACCTAACTAAAACATTCTCAGGCTTGAGATCACGGTATACTATTCCCATCATGTGAATGTACTCTAATGCTACTACCACTTCTGCTGCATAAAACCTGCAAAATATTTACGACAATAATTAATAACAACGACAAACATATACGGAGTATACATTAAACGATTGAATATCGACTAACATAGAGTGTTAGATTAAACGATTGAATATCGACTAACATAAAGTGTAAGCACAACTGTACAACATAACCCAGTTTACGCAAATATCAAAGCTTAGGCTTAGCTGGTAATCATGATCTGGGTTCGAATCCCGTCATCAACAGGTGCCTAAACGAGAGTGACAAGACTATAATTCTTTAAGAACTTTATAGACACATTCTCGGTGTTATGCAACTGTACAACAAAAACCAACATGAACCAGATTATGCAGATGATAGCTAGCTTAGCTGGTATTGTGGTAATCATGACCCGAGGGACCCAGTCTAAAGTGTTAGTACAACATAAACGAGACTATGCCACATGTCAACTAAGTTAGCTTCAGTAAAGTCATTAGAAGTGATACTCAATCTCGTGCCCCTAGTTTGAATCCCGTCATCAACATATTTGCTTTTATGGCTCACTAAACGAGACTATGATTCTACAAGAACTTTATAGACACAAATTCTGAGTAGTAAATTTGTGGGACAGTGAAATAATTAGAGAGAATAAAGGGGTTAATTAGTTGAACATCTAGGTAGATGGGGGGCCAAGTATTAATATGGACAAATGCTTAATTATAGCAACTATAAGGTACAATTATTGAGGAAGTGAGAACTAAGAAACTTCTGCTACTAATAATAGCTAGTGTAATGCTAAAAAGGAAGTAATTGCTTTGCTCGTGTTGTTACTAAAGGCTACATACATTAGTACATATATACCAAACTGACCCCATATCGGTATATTGCGCAATTGTTTGGTACTGTCGACGTGCATCTAATGACATTATTAGAGATTAAGGCGGTAAGAAACAATTAATGACACTCAACCGATGACTTAGTTGTCCCGTCTATATCGGGAAGGAATTATCATCGCATTAAAAGCCCCGAAGGACATTCTTTAGTGTCAATAATCAATCACTACAACAACATCCACGCACTGTATAGCGACCGCTTTGTACATGGAGGAACTTGGGGCTAAAAACCCTCTAATGACACCAACGACGTCTTTGTCGTGTCTATTGGGAATGCAATTATTATTAATAATCCCCAAGAACATTCTTTAGTAGTATTACTTACTAATCACTATATTAAATCGAGAAAACAACAAAGTATAACGACCGCTTTGTACAAGTAGTAATCAAAGAAGTCGATTTTAATTACGATATACTCGGTAATAGTCATACTTCAATAATACATGGAGGAATTTGAGGCCAAAAACCCTCTTGTTAAATGCTAAAATTAGAAATTACATAAAGACACCCACATATTCCGGCAAAGTTCCGGGCACATAACAAGGATTTATGCATTTTTTTAATTACTTTTGTATTATTAGTGAAACATTGGGTTTGTGTTTAAAGATATGCCTATGAAAAAGACAATTTCGATATTGGACCGTCCTAAATAAAAAAAACTTTATGCCTTTTTTTATGAGGTTTTTAAGTAGTCCACATCGGAATATTCAATATACTTTTATAATAGTACACTTTCAATAATTGTCAATAATTATCGAGTCATTTACGTTTCACTATTTTTTTATTCAATTAGAAACAAGAGTATAGACATATGGTGTAACCTTCACATATATTAAAAAAACATATAGAAATTAACTGAATAGAAGGAGTTGCAAAAAACAATAGATGTTCGCTAACATGGCAATAACCCGCGCGAGTTTGTATTTCATCAGCATTGAAATTGACTTTGTGAGACATTTTTCACCGACACCAAAATAGGATTTAACGCTTGAATATCGTGTAAAATGTGCAATTTCAAATATTACCGTCATAAACAAGAAACGATCTAATAAGGCCAGAAGTAGAAACAGCTCACTCACATGATGTGAGTACTGAGTACTTATTAATCAATCTGAATTCATACAGAAAAAGTTTGAAAATATATTTACTCAGGTCACTACTACTAATAGTACTGCACACATTATATGACAGCAACCAGCAAATAATGGACCCTACTCCCTGACCAGAATACACCTGTTTCTTTCAGGTTGTGGGACCCAATATTCATCTTCATGCACAGATGCACTCACTGTATTTCAAACATGGTGATCTTCCAAACACCAATTAAATTTAGTGACTATATATCCTATCTCATCCTAATATATATATATAGCCTAAGAAATTGGAATATCCCTTAAAATTTGTAGTACTTTTAGCATTTATATGTCATTTAAAGTCTACCACCAACTCAACATGTTCTAGCCATACAACCAAATGACCAATGGTGGATCATGGCTTTCGTCGGAGGTGGGCCGTCTTAAGTGGGCTTCGTAAGTTCGTATCCAGCTTAGTGCATCAATTATGACTTACCCGTGAGCACCTAAATTTGAATCATGGGATGAAGCAGTGCTAAAACTCATGAAGAAGAGTTTTACTGCCCTTATTGTCCTTCCCCACCCAAATCCAAATTAAACTGGATAGTATACACGAAAAAATACGACTTCACACCCCATGCTTATTGATTGGATGAATCTATATTTGAATCCAATTTCAGTGTATAATATCAATCATACTCATTTTTCTCCGAAATCCGCCATGATTAGCCACTAATTCAACTTATCAATTTGTGATTTAGTTAACATTTTATCGTCTTTAAAGCGTGTTTGCATCGGATTAGATTGTGATTATCAATGAACACAGAAAACTGGAAAAGCAAATCATTTAACAATCAAAAGAATCATTATGAATTAATTTAACTCTAACAATCAAAAGCATCATTTATGCACAATATACAATTTCAAGTAACCCATGCCTTGTAACATTAACAATAACAATCTTCACTAATTTCGACTAATAAAGTGTGACCACTCCACTCCGACTCCACTATTGCATTGTCCTATGAAAAAAGTTGCGCATATCCGACCCCCCCTATATATCGCTTTGAAGACGACTTTTTTTCTATACACTATAGTAAAATAGAGGATACGGAGTATATTTTAATTCACATACAAATGAATCAAAACATACATAAACGGAAATAAATTAATAATCTCCTTAAAGAACGTCTTTAAGCATGTTACTACTCCGTATTCAATTAAATTAAAGATTAAAGATAACTACGGTTTTAAGCAAGACTAACTCAAACTTCGGAAATTAATTAAATCACTTGAGACAAGATTCATTGTTTAGAGTGAGATAAATCGCAACAACTCACGAGGTGTAATAATGACACAACATGGGAAACTGCGTGATTTCAAATCTCCTGATTATACCTGTAATATTTACGTTTTCTAACGGTAAAAAAAAATTATTTACCTATTCGAGACGGTATCGTAATAATATTATCTGTGATACATCTCACATGGTCGGTAGATTTATTGTTTCTTCTTTATTATTTCAAATTACCTAAATTAATTTAGTGTGAGACGGTTTCTTAGTAAACTTGCTCTGAATAAAAAAAAACGTAAACAATTAAATGAGACGGTCTCATAAGTCATACGGAGTAATAATATGAGTGTTCACGTAATACATTAGACATGTCACATCATAGCACACTAATTTAATTTAGTGTGAGATGGTTTTTCAGTAAACTTGCTCTGAATAGAAAAACGTAAACAATTGAATGAGACGATCTCAATAATAATACTCGTACTACTATTCAATTATTCATGTAAGACATGTCACATCGTAGCATTGCTCACAGAAAAAAGAAACGTAAACAAATGAATGAAACGGAGAGAGTACAATCAACATACCTAACAGCGGACTCATCAAAACGTTTGAAGGGCTGACGTTGTCGAAGAACATGAAGATCACCACCATTACAAAACTCCGTCAACAAACAACTCCATTTCGGATCAGAAACCGAAGCGAAAAGCTTAGGCAAAAACGGATGATCAACTAACTGAAGAATCTCGCGTTCAGCCGTAGCGCGACCTTCTTTATTACGAGCCGCGAGCTCCGCATTGTCCATAACTTTCGCCGCGAAATAAACGCCTTCATTATTTTTTAGTTCAGCAAGGTAAACGGACCCGATATCGCCGGCGCCGAGGCGACAAATGAAGTGAATGTCGGAGATGGAGGTGGGCGGGTGGTGGAAGGAGGAGGAGGTGGTGGTGAAGGTGGTTGTTGTGGTGGTGGTGGAGGAAGAGGAGGTTGTGCTGCGAGGTAAGGTGGTGGTTGTTGTGGTTGTGCTGTTGAAACTCATGCTTTCTAGATCTTCTGTTAGGTCTTGTGTTGATACGGGTTTCGAGTCGGGTTTAGGTTGGGATTGGGGCTGATCCATTGTGAAGGGTGGAGGGGGTGAAAGGGAGAAGGGGGGATTTTGTAGAGGGATTTGGGAGAGAAATGGGGTAATGTGTTTTGAAGGAGGAAATGTGGGGGGATGGTGGGGACTTATTAATGCTAGTGTAATTATTACTATGAGTTAATATAAATAGTTTTGTTAAGGACAGTCTCTTTTTAATCTTATCTTTAATCGTCTTCTGTAATAAAATAATTAAGCGAGGAGTGTAAGTTTTTAGAAATTTGTTAATGGTAGTGTAATTGAAACTGATTGATTATCAGAAAAGATGAACCAATTCATTGCTGGTTGACTTAGACCCGAACCCAATTCAATCATATTTTTTTTTTTTGAAAAATTCAGCTTGATTAAAGGGGTCGAGTGTGAATTTCAATGTTTTGGATATGAATCGGTAATCCAATAAATACGTGAATCACCCTTGAATCGAGTTTTGTGAGATCTGACCCGATCAATGGCCTATAGAGGGTTGATTAGTGATTACTGAGGAAGTGGAGAGTGTAAGTTTTTAGAAATTCGTGGAGTGATGATGGGAGTAGAATGAATTTTTATCATTTGGAAAAATGATTGGTGCTGATGCTTTTGTGAATTTCCTTTTCCTTCATCTTTATTTGATTACCATTGATCTTGTGTTTTTTTGTTTTATAAGGAAATATTTTTTATGATGGAATATGCAATATTAAATGATATTGAAATTGACGTAATATTTTGGGAAAGATCAAAGGCATATAATTTTCTAAAAACGTGAAATTTAAAAACATATACATGACATACAACAAATTTTTATAGTACAAAACTATTTATACTCCGTATAAGTTTTTTAAAATGGTGAATGTTGTTGTCAAGACCATCTTGGAGTGGAAGAAAATTTGTTGTCTTACAAAAGTTTTAAATGGAAATGAAGCGATTAAATTGGTTATGAAATAGCTATAATTTCGTGTGTATATTTTATTTTTTATTTTTGTGAAATAGAAATAGAAGTGGGATTAGCCCCCCAAAAAAAAAGTCTAACAAGAACAAAAAACTAAAATGCATAAAATGGAACGACACGAGGCCAAGCTACGCCTCCCAAACCTTGTTGTAAAAGACGAAATAAGCAATTTGGCATGTCCGACTCCTCCATAAAGCTAGCTAAGTTGCTTGGCTTGACTAACTCCAAGGTTAGCTAACTAGACTGCACACGATAAACATGTTGAATCTCCATTCGCTACTCCGAATCATGAATGAAAGAATTGCAAATTTGAATCAAGTGAGTATGAGCCGATGAAAGCTCTAGTTCGGATTTCATGAAGCCTTCAATTACCTATGAATATGTTTGAATAATAAGGCGAGGGAACTTACGTTGATTGACGATGATATGACCTCGACGCAAAACCATAAGCTCCGCCCTTGTCACCATAGAAACACCTTAACTTCTCCGAGAAAGCAGCAATCATTCGACATGTTGTATCAATCTCGAATTCCCTTAAGAAGCCCCATCGATATTTAGAACAATCTAGTTAGGAGGCGGAGCTACCCAACGTATAAAGACTTCCCGAAACTAATGCTCTTTTGTTACATTAGATAAGTGTTTATAGAAATCTTATTTAAAGTGTATAATTCACATTTAAAACAACCAAATTTAAAACACAAGCAAATTTCGATTATATTCGTTCCTGAAGTGTCTTTGAGTTATGGATTGATTGTTGACAACATTAACTTATTAACTTATGAATCTTTTACTTGATATGGTATACAAAAGTCGAATTTTGATTTTTTAATCATCTTGCACAACTTATACAGAAAACGTTAGTCGCATCCCTATATGTTATGAATAGCTTGCTCAATTGAAATGTTATACAAGTACTAATTGACAACTTTTACATGGACTCAAATCTGATATGTCCAGAATCCAGCATGACTCGACCCGACCCAACCCCATACCGAACTATTAGATTGCCACCCCTAAATATACTATAGCTCAATTAAAATGTTATACTTAATTGACAACATTTACATGGACTCAAATGACTCAATTGATGGCTTGAATTATACGAAGTAAGGCTTAAAATTGAGAAGTGATCATGTCATTCATTTGTGGTTGAGAGTAAGACCAAAAGAGTCAACCACCTTGATAACAACTAGTGTAACATCTACCATGCAAAATCAAATATTTAGCTTGTTAATTCATTGAAACTATGAAAACAAGACATAGAAACCAATAAAGTTGCCAACAACCACCCCCTATTCTACTGTTTCCCTTTAATCCTACACTTTAACTTGTCTCCTTTCTTCTTTTTGGTCCTTTTGCTCCCCCTTCATTTCTAACCCAAACCCTTTTTAATTCTATCAAACCGGAGTCGAGACCAGATACAACGACAACAACATTATCTCAGTGCCTTAATTGACTAGTGTAAATTGCGGGGTAATGACTAGTGTAAATTGCGGGGTAACGAGATGTTGGATTTCAGAGCCTTATCCTTGTGTTAACAATATAAAGAGGAGTTCCCAAATGACCCGGAATGAAAACTGCGTCGAGAACTGCATAAATGAGTGAATGACCACTATTTCACATGTAGGGGAATTATCTAGCAACTACTTGTAACTCGATATTGAGAAAAGTTGTGCACCGTGTGATGATCTTATGTAAAACAAGAAAACAAAAATGCGCTTATTTACCCATTAAACCAATATATATTTTTCATAGGTCATAATTATTAACTACCTATCGTCTTGATTGGTTTTTTATGATTATACGACGATAGGAAAATATCTCAATCATATTCATATATGATCATTTGTGTTATTAATTTGTGGCATTGAGACATGGCACTTATTGAAATTGGAATTATTCAAGAGGATTTTTGTTTGATTAGTTGAAATTGGATAACCTTTTTTAAATCTCTATTATCATATAGAGATATATAAAAGAATTGAGAGGCAATTTGGTTCTTTTTGAAATCCTGAAGTTTCATAATGTGTTATGGGAGTTCAAGACTTTCTTTCAATTATTTATCTTCA
>JAGPOY010010868.1:0-13450 GCA_018983105.1 Silene uniflora | reverse complement strand
CTAGCAAAGAATGGTGAAGATTGTGAAGTCAAAATAGTTGACTATTCCCTTGGTCCCATGTTCAAAAGATTACTAGTAAGTTGTAACTAGCGCCATGGTTATAAGGATCCTCTTTCCCTGTTCCTCTCATTGAGTGGATACCCGGCATGGGAATGAGACGAGAAAATATTAGTGCACCTCGCTTGAACCTTAGGAGTGCCTTTCTCGTACTGAATCACCCCCAAGTCATCTCCGTCATTAAACACGCTTTGGGCCGACCTGAAACTTGCTGGAAGGGTATTGATGTGCATTTTGACACTCGACGTAGTGCTGGTGCATTGTTGGATCCTTTTCCTTAGGCACAATTGTTGTAACCACAATCATTTTCATTACTAACTTCTAAATAATTACTTTGGACGATTTTCCTCAATAATGTCCATGTAAAAAAATAATTCCCACAATATAGTCGCTTTGAAAATAATTCTCAATATATATGGTTCATTTAGGTAAACTTAAAAGGTTTGTCCTATCCATACAAGTGGGTTGGTATTTGATCAAATGAGAATTTAGGTAAACTTAAAAGGTCATGACCCGTCTTAAGCTTGACTTAAGACGGAAACTTCGGTCTTGAATGAGAATTTGTGTAGTATGAAAACCTATATTCCTTGGAGAACCATTGTTATTCACCTGAGATTACGACTCTTTACTGCTTATCATGTGAAGCATACACTCAATCTCCTCTGCGACCTCTCTCATGGATGGCCGATTGTGCCTCTGTTCCTCTAGACATGCCAATGCCAAAACTCCGATTGCTTTCATAGTTGTTAATTCTAAATGATTTGCATTGTCTTTCATGTAGGGATCAACCGCATCCACCATCTTACCGGTTTTAAACATTTTCCTCATGTACCCAACAAGGCTTACATCTTCTACCTCTTGACTGAAGTCAATAGCTTTTCGCGAAGTAAGTAGCTCGAGTAAAACCACCCCAAAACTATAGACATCACTCTTGTCGGTAAGTTGCATATTTCTGTAATACTGAGGATCCAGGTAGCCTAAAGTCCCTTGGGCGCATGTCGTCCTATGTGTTGCCTCAGTATCTACTAATCTCGAGAGGCCAAAATCTGAGATCTTGACGTCTAACTTCTCGTCAAGTAAGATATTTGTGGTTTTGATGTCCCGGTGAAAAATGGGGCAAATTGCGGAGAAGTGAAGGTAAGCAAGGCCTTGAGCTATCTGTTGGGCAATTGATAATCTCTTATGCCATGTTAGCGGCTTTCTTTCAAAATCTTTAGACTGGCTTCCGTGTAAATGCTCGTAAAGTGCACCATTGGAAATGTACTCATACACTAAAACTGGCTCCTCAAGCTCGACACAACACCCAAGTAGCCTAACCAAACTACGATGGTTCACCTGGCTAAGAACCCTGACCTCGTTTAACACTTGATCGGTACCTTTTATGTTTCCAAGTTTAGCCCTTTTCGCTGCAATTATGGTTCCATCATCTAACTTGCCCTTGTAGACCTCCCCAAATCCGCCAGAACCAAGGAGACTTTCGTTGGAAAAGTTGCTTGTTGCTCTTTTTATCTCTTTGGCTGAGAATAGTTTGGCTGATCTGCCACTGGTATTGTTAGCATTTAAGATCTGTCGACGTTCGTTCACCAGTCTCTCACGAGCTTGTCGCTTGATCCTCTTGTGCTTCCCATAAACGAGGAGGGCAATGGATCCGATGACTGACATTACTCCCAAACTGTATGTCAAACCTATTAAACATACAGCTTGGTCAATAGAACCCTTTCATAAGATGGTCACACCGGTGTTATGTTCTGCTCGAAAAAAATACAGCTTGGTTTCTCTCTCTTTTCTACGGAGCATTTTTTTCTTTCTAAATACAGAAATTCATAGGAAGCTAAAACATACCTTGAATTACTCGCTTTTTCCGTCTTTCATTGCGACAATGCTTGGTTTCACACTTGGTCTCTGCAATACACCAGAAAGTGTCAATAGTATTGAAACTAGAAGATCTAATGAAAACAAAAGGAGCCACGAATTTCCTATGCGAGATCTCACATGTAAGACCGTCTTATATAAAGTTTTTTTTTTAAGAGCGAACGAAACACAGCGGCCATAGTGAAACGACTTACTAGTACATATTCCATTCACACCATCCCAGTGATATCCCGTTCGACACAAACACCTTTTCCATTGTGTCGAAACATCTGGCAAGCATGACGACTCTGCTAACTTATTGCAGTCGGAATCCAATGAGCAGACTGGCTCCCGAGGTAAGGCCCACTGAATTGCTACACCAGGTTTCGGCCACTTACTGACTGGCAGTGGAGTATCCAATGGCAAATCCACAAAACTTGTGTAAACTTTACATTTTGCAGGAGTAATTTTTATATTGTGATCATTTTGAGACCCTCCACCTGTAAAAGAGCAGCATATATTGGTGCTACCACATCTTGACGCTGCGTCTGAGTTTTCCTTTAGGTACCTAAAGGTAACGGAAAAATGTTCAGTAATTCCCTCATACGACTGTCTTTTCAGTATTTTTTTTTGGCAAAAAGTGACCATTTGGAAAAAAAAAAAAATCGTCGGAACATGTATAAATTATGTTGAAGAGAAGACGAGTACATGCCTGTAGCAAATACTGTTAGCAGAACAGTTCATAGCAGACTGAGTGGCAAGATCAGTGCAGTTAAGTTTGAGGACGGTATTTTCAGCACTAATATTGAAAGGAAGCTTTTCGTCAAGCCAAATTCCCCCATTACGGAAATCAGTGTTGATGCAAGATTTGCCAATGAAGCTTTGTGGCTGGATTATGAGCCTTTGCATATTTGGAGTTACGGAGATTACTTGGTAGGTCGAGCTGTTCAAGGTGTCCAACCACAGTTTGCCATTGGTGCATCGGACCTTATATGATGGATCTCCACAACTGGGTAACGTACTGAGTGGGAAAGGCACGGCCATTGAGCCGCAATTTGGGCAGTTAAGGTTACCACCCATGGTCTGGCTGGTGCACAAGAGTAGTATGAGTACTATGAACATTGATTTGTTCGTCATCGTTTTGTTTAATCTATACAATGTCTAAGAAAAGCAGATTTGAAGTACTTGAAGTCCAATTGAGGAGACCACAATATATTGGAGGATGATGTTTAGGCAGATTCAAGGAATTGTTTATGGAAAACGAAAAACTATAGCACAATGTCCAAGGAAATACATCTAACAATGGTGTATATGAACTATTCGGGATTCACCTACCAAGAGAAGAACAGTAAGTCTCCCTTAATACGGCACTATCCGTCTTAAGCTTAAAAGTTAAAACGGGTACATCTCAACTCCCCGACTCAATCATTTGTTTACCCAAAACATATTCCTTGCGAAGAATAATTAAAAGGATGATTGAGATTGAGCAAATACAAATATTTTGTAGCATTGGTTCCGCACGCAACTACTAGAACTGTAACCAAGTTATTTTGAAGCGAAACTTTCTAAACTTAAAATTAAATTTGATAACTTATATCTTGAATAACTCGTTTTTTCAAATCATATACCTAAAATAAACATTTCTTCCAAACTTGATACAAAGTCTAAAAAAAACCATGAATTGACGATCTTATCCTTACTAATTAAATCCACGATTATCACCACAAAAAAACCATCATTTATGTATCGTCTTAGAGATTTTTAAAATTGGCGTAATGGTTTGCTCGATTGATATACTCTCTATCGTTGATATACTTTGTTGTTACGTCAATAAACGGTCACCATCTATATTCTCCATGCTTATTTGATTTCCAGAATTCTCACAACTATCCTTCACAGGAACATCACATTCATCTTGTTCTTTCAATGGCTCCCTATTCGACTCACTTTGTTATACTCTATTGTTGATACACTTTGTGACGAATCTTCCTTTTCTTTCGCTTCTGTCAACGGATCTTTTCCTTTTTTTTTTCGACCTCTCAACTAATTTGCAAGAGAGACCCTAATAACTTCTCACAACACTACTTCATTACCATTCTCAGCAACTTCATTAGGTTCTTCGTTTTCTGCTTTTCAGGAGTTCCAGCACATCAAGAACTCGAGAGTCAATACTAATCAAAAAGTCACTCATTGTCATTTTGACCCGCCATTAAAGAGCTTCTCCCTCCCCCTTCCTCCCTCCTATGCCCCTATGGGACCTCAAGAAAAAGACATGGCACAGAAACATAGAACCCTATCTAGTAACTACTACCATTCTCGATGATGTTAAAGGTTTGCAGCTCGTCTCATAAAATAATGCATCAATGGCAGATATATTATACATACCAAGGTAATTCGAACAAAACCAAGCATAAATGCTCTGCCTCCCTCCAATGGGTGGTGTACCGTCAGAACTCAGAACTGTTATAAGAGACATAGACATAGACATAATTACTGGGTACGGTAGAGTAAAAAAACAAAAACTGAACGAGCAAACGAAGATAGCATTACTAAGAAAAAGAACGAAATACATAAAGGGTGCTGCTCAGCAGCTACTCCCTTGCTTCTGTCAAACATATTACATAAAGACAAGCTTACTTTTGTCTTCTAAAAAACTAACTGCTGCTGCCACCTTTGCTACTAACCAAAAAACAATGCAGAGACTATACTGTGTCATACGAAAAACAAATTAAAACCAAAAAAGAGAAGGAAAAAATACAATGACAAAAGTCAACCAGCAGCTGTATATCATGTGATCCCAAAGAACAAATCGGCTTATTGATCCCAATTTTAATCAATGAATTCAAATCCATTCTGTCATCTTAGGCCTGGGGCTTCTCCCACTTGAGGGGCTTCACAACCTCCCATGTGAAGTCGGGGTCGTCCCTTCCGAAGTGTCCGTAAGCAGCGGTCTTCAAGTACCTGTTGCCTCCCTTCTTGAGGTCGAGGTTGATGGCAATCATACCGGGCCTGAAGTCAAAGTTCTCCTTGACAAGCTTGAGGATCTCCCTGTCGTGGATCTTACCGGTTCCGTAGGTGTCGACAAACACTGACAATGGCTCGGGAACACCGATAGCGTAGGAGATCTGGACAATGCACCTGCGAGCAAGGCCGCTGGCGACAATGCTCTTGGCTGCCTGCCTGGCAACGTAGGCACCACTCCTGTCGACCTTGGTTGGGTCCTTTCCTGAGAAAGCACCACCACCGTGGGCTCCCCATCCTCCGTAGGTGTCGATGATGATTTTACGGCCAGTCAGACCGGCATCTCCATGGGGTCCACCAATCACAAACCGACCAGATGGGTTCAAGTGGAAGATGGTCTTTTCATCAAGGTACTTCTCGGGGATCACGGGACTAATCACGTGCTTTTTCAAGTCAGCAGCAATCTCGTCGTTGGTGACGGTTTCATCGTGCTGAGTTGAGATGAGCACAGTGTGGACCCGGATTGGGACCATTGCACCGTTCTCGTTGTAGTACTCAACCGTGACTTGGGTCTTGCCGTCAGGCCTCAACCAGGGGCAGGTTCCATTCTTTCTAACCTCAGTAAGCTTGGCACCAAGCTTGGTAGCTAGGACGTGGCTCAGAGGCATCAACTCAGGGGTCTCGTCAGTGGCATACCCAAACATGTGACCCTGGTCACCGGCACCAATCTCCTCAGGGCGCTTGGTCAAGTGACCGTGGACTCCCTGAGCAATGTCGGGACTTTGCTGCTCAATGTAAACCAAGACCTTGCAGTTATCGGCATCTAGACCAACATCAGGGGACACAAACCCAATCTCACGGCAAGTGTTGCGGACAATCTTCTCGTAGTCTACATTAGCCTTGGTGGTAATCTCACCAAAGACCATAACCAAGTTGGTCTTGGTGCAGGTCTCACAAGCAACCTTGCTCTCAGCATCTTGTGCCAAGCAAGCGTCAAGCACAGCATCAGAGATCTGATCGCACAGCTTGTCGGGGTGTCCCTCATTCACAGACTCTGAGGTAAATAGGAAGGTGTCTACTGGAGCAGCCATTTTTTTTTCTTAAACTGTCAAATAACAAAACTTAGTAAAGTCAGCAGACGAGTCAATACATCATAGTAGTCAATTAGTCATGACGAGCTAGCTTTTTCGTCAAAATGAGTAAATTATTCATCAAACAAAGCGTGTTACGACTTCAATAAACTCATTTTAAGCGCAAGTGAATGTAAAAAGCTGCGTACGGTGTAATTTAGCAACTAAACAACCCTACTGTAACCAAACACAAGATCCCATATCCAAAACATCAGATGTTACACCATCAAATTTCCAATTATTCTGATTTAGAACAAATTGTCAATTCGCCACGAAATTCAAGCAACTTGCCACAGCATTCAAGCATAAAGGGCCAGACAACTAAAAATCCAAATACAACTTTATTCTCCAACCACACTCAAAGAATCAAATTGTAGGGACAAAATCCGATTCGGGTAATCGGGTTCGTAACATTTTTCATCAGACTGCCGACACATCGGATCATCTTACCCCAATTGTTTACCAAATCTTAGTTCTACAATATCACTAAGCAAATTTGAACCTAGAAATAAGAGATAAAATTCCCTAAAATCAAGCAGATACTTAGATCAATACCCTTCAGTAAATTCACACAATTTCGATAAATCAACGCCAAAATTTTACCTAAATCGTAAATCAAACATGAAAACCATAATCATTTTAGTTTTAACTCTATAAATCGTAAATCAAACATTCAAACCCAATTCAATCAACCCCAAATCAACATTTCTAAACAAACCCATTTCATTTTTCGAATTCATAATCTCAGATCTAATCAAAACAAACCAACCCATCAACAAATAAACAAGATCCAACCATAAAGTTACAAACTTTCACATCAAAACACCATCAGATAACTAATTTATGTCATAAAAATCATATAATAGCAGAAATTATATGAAATTGAGCAGAAATTGTACCTGAGAAACCCCGAAGCACGAAGAAGAAAGTAGAGAGAGAAAGAGAAGAAGAAGTCCGATAAATGTTAAACGGTGAGAGGCGAGTTTTAAGCGAAGACTTAGGTGTTCTATTTATAGTAATCTTCGTGGTTTTTAATTTATTTTTATTTTTTAACCAATCATTTGATTTTAATAATAAAAATTGATCTTGACCGTTGATATGTATGGATGTACGGATGAGATTGAAGGGAGTCGGTGAGAGAGTGTGACTTTTATTTAGGACCCACTTGAAGTTTTAGTTTGAATGACGGTTTTGCCCTTTGTGTAGTGTGATTGTGTAGTGGGGGATCACCAATTCCCACCAACTCTTCTGATTTTGCTTGGACTCTTGGTGGTTGGTGGCCGCTATGCTTTAACCAGTTGGTGGTGGATTATATCACCAGTTGTATTTAAAATCGGAAGAATTTTAGTAATTACTAGTTTACTAGTTTAGATCCCGCGCAATAAATGTGCGGTATTTATAGAGTTTTTATTTTTGGGTTACTTTAACGTGCTGAGTTAACACCTTATTAGTTTTTAATATCTCAAGTCATTATATTTTTATATGAGAACAAAAAATTGAACTATAAAATTATTCAAGAAAAAAATGAGTAACTTGAACTGTAAAATAATAGTGGTATCTCATTAGCTGTTCGTTTTTCTCGTTATTATGTTTTGTTTTGAGGAAAAAAATTATAACAAAAAATTAATCCAAGGGAATTGAGTAATGTGCTAAAATGTATTTTTTTTTTAAAAAAATTGTTTTTTATACCACAAAGCTAAAATGATTCTAATTTATAAATTTTCTCAATTTTTTTTTTTATCCTGAGACTAATCAAAACGTTTTTAATAATTTTGTTTATATATGGGTCAAGTCATTCTCAAATTGTAACATCAATAAAAGATTTAAGTTTATTGTTTGCCTTTATTTATATTTAATTAAATATTATAGTTTAGTATTTAGTGAAAATTATACAATTTAATGAAAAGATTAATTTAAATGTAAAGAATTATATAATGAAATACATTATATTTATTAATTTCCTTATTTAGTGAATATAATTAAATTATCAATAGCTTCCATATTTAAAAAGATGCTTTGGAGAGAAAATATTTGAGTTCGCCTATTCATTTAGTAAATAGGGGATTTCCATATTATGTGTAATAAAATCAAAATATCTCACTAATGTGTGCTTAGTACTTAGTAGCAGTATCTTCTAATTATGGTATATAATTATTATGATAATGTGTGAGGACCAATCATAGCCTATTTCATTTGAGCGGGAAAATTTCACAAATCCCTTATTCTTTTAGTTATAAGGGGGATAATTATAGAGTTTTTTATTTTATTTTATTACTTAAATATGTTAAATTAACTCCTTATTAATATTTACATTTCACGTCATTATATTTTGATATGAGAAAAAAAAATTAAACTTAAAAATTATTCAACAAAACTAAGTATGAACTGTAGAATAATAATAGTATCTCATTAATTGTTCATTTTTCTCGGTATTGTATTTTATTTCGAGAAAAAAAAAAAGTGAAAATTAATCAAAGAGAATTGAATAATGTGCTAAAATATTTTTTAAATTAAAAAAGTACAGTATTTTTTTATATCACAAAACTAATTATTCCAATTTATAAATTATCTCAATTTTTGTTGGCCATGAAAGTAATCAAAACGATTTATAATTTTGTTTATACATAATACATAGTGTGAGTTAAGTCATAATCAAAAGATAACATTAATAAAAGATTTAACACTTTATAGTTTTATACTCCGTATTATTTATATTTAATTAAAATAAATTATGAATCTACTGTATGATGCTATTATGGTAATAAGATTTTTTAATATATTTATTATTTTGTTTGATGATTTCATGCCGCATTTTGTTAATATCCGATTATTTTGTTTTACATTAGTATCATTCAGTAAGAACTCATGCGGAGAGAGGTCGATCATTACGCAATGCAATTGTTGCTTTATCCACGAGGCGAAATATATGCTGCACTCTTGCATTGTTCTTAACGTTTCATTTTTGCAAAATTATTTTCGAAAGTCGAGTCTTTAAACTAGTACTTTTTTGTGTCAAAGTGCGTAGTTTTATTCTAGACGATTGAATTGTATTGTTTTAGAATCAAGTGTATAAATGAAACTAAATCTTGTAAGCTTAACATCCTATGCACCGAAGACTTAACATCCTTCTTTAGTGAGCTTAACATCTCACTGCACCCGTAGGCTTAACATCCTACCCCACGATGGCTTAACATCCTTCTCCACTGAGAGCTTAACATCTCTCAAACATCAAAGGCTTAACATCCCTTCATTAGCACGATTAGGTTAGTATTGAAGATTAGTTTTTTTTTGTACGCTAGACCTGATTAGGCGCTCTTGATAAACAACAATTAATAAAAAGGGGTGAACGTAGGCTTTTCAATTGGGCTGAACCACGTTAAAAATCTCGTGTGTTCATTGTTGTTTTTCGTACCTTTGCTTTACATCTCGTTCGTTTACAAAGTTGCATTCATTCAAGCTTAATTCATAAGGCACGAAATAGAAATGCTTATCGAGTTACATAAAGTTTTAAAAAGGGTACATACTCCATTCACCCCCCTCTAGGTAAATACATGATATGAATAGATACTTGTATTTACTTAGAGCATGCGTTTTCATATCATGCATTGCATCTTGCATTTGTATTTCATTTCCAATATTTGAAAACATAAAAATACGTTTTTTCATTTTATGAAAATCCAAAAACAAGTTACTTATTTTTCAACAAAACATTATTTGAAAACACAAAAACATGTTTCTACTTTTCATTTCCCATTCCTACCTTGTATTTTGAGGACAATGTCCAAAATAAATGTGGGATAAGAATTTACGTTCTAAAACCGATAAAAAATTGAATTTTTTTGAAAAATCTAAAAAATGTCTTTCCTTTCATAAAAGTCAAAAAATCCTAAAAATTCAAATATTTCAAGAGCCAAAAACATGTTATGTACTTCCTCAATTACATTTGATTCTATACATTTGTAGAATATATGTGAGGTATATTTTAATCAAATGTATAGAATCAAATGGAATGGAGGAAGTATCTACTTTAGTAGTGTAGAATTGTATATATTTGTGTGCTTTTGTTGTCTTCTTACATAGGACAACACTTCATTAGCGACATATCACAAGGGAACATGAAGACCACTTGCATGATAGTTCTAACCCTTTTCCCTTCCATTTATTTTCAAAAGTCACATGAGGAGAGTGGGCATACATGTTGAGCAAGATGTGGTGTATTTTGATTATCAGTGTTTTTGTGCTTATGTATTGTTAGGAGCTTACGTTAGATTGAATGGCATATAGTTGGCTGAAACTAACGTAACTTTGAGATATGAATCAAGGTTATGGTTGGAAGTAGTATAACCTTGAGTTCCGTGCGTGTCAAGTGTATGGTTGAGGTTAGTGTAACCTCAAGTTATATTGAAGTTATAGTCGAGATTAACGTAACCTCGCATCTAGAGTTACTAGTGATGTGTGATTCCGTTTAGACCGACGGACCAACCTTGCCAACTACAAGTTATTAATATCAGTTTATTCCAATCTAATAAAAGGGATTTATTATCCTATTTAGGTTGATAGTTTTATGGCAATTTATTTCCTTTTAATGGATTTAATTAAAGGCCTTAATTACCTAGTTTATGGCCATCATTAGGGGATAATGAAAGGACTTAAACGGTTGTATTTGTTAGGCTATTTAAGGTCCTTATTTGCTTGTAAGTCATCGTCAAGAAATCATAGTTCAATTCACAAAAGTGCTTGTTTAGCATACAAATCCCGTTTTTATTCGAACGCGTTTTGAATATTAACTTGATCGTTCTCAATAGGTCTTGAGATCAATCACCATTGTTCGAGTTATAGGTCTAACCCGAGCAAATATCCCATTGTTCCGATTTCTAGACAGATTTCGAAGCAAATATCTCTTTTATCATTTCCATTTTTATTCTTTATAACGCTTCCGCAGAAATTCGTATGAATTAGTATGGGTGCCCGGCTACGCCCAGGCTACCTTTATTTAGCATTAAAATTTATTTTCAATCCACTAAAACTACTTTAAAATTGCATAACTCAAAAATTTATCTTTAATACTCCCTCCGATCCAATCCAAACTCCCCATGGAGCTTTTCACGGGTTTTAAGAAACATTGAAAAAACAAGGGTAAAATGGGTAGTGAAAATGAAACCCCACAAATAGTAAGGGTAAAGGTGATGGCAAAAGATGTAAATTAATGGTATTAACAAGGACCATTTGGTCAACTTTTTTGCCAAAATGGGAAATGGGGAGTTTGGATTGGATGGGCCAAATTTAGTAAGTGGGGAGTTTGGATTGGATTGGAGGGAGTATATTTTTCTATCATACGGAGTATATCTTAGAATTATAATGAAATAAATTAGAAGACAAATTCACTACTCCCGCTATTAATATTTTACTTAAATCGATTGGTTAGTTAATTGTTCATATATTGATATATACTTTCTTTTGTTCTTAGTACTGTTACTTTTCTTACATATGTTATTACTACTTTCACTACTCCCGCCCTAATTATTATTACGTAATTGTTGTTATTTTCACTACTTGTAAATAAATATTGATAATTTCACTAATGACGTTGTTACTTCTGTTACTTTCACTACTCCCGCTCCCTGTTAATATTATTGTTACATATTTATAATAATTAATAACATAAGTGGGGCATATTTATTTTAAGGAAAATTATCATATTCCGATGTTCTCTAAATTTATATTTCAACCAAAACTATATAATATTTACATTGAAGTCTCTTGTTCATGTCCATATCGCACAGTGCTATTGATTTAAAACTATATAGTATAATTAATTTGTATAAATTTATTTATTTACATTGTAATCCCTTAGTTTATGGAATTAATATATACTCCGTAGTATTGATTGATTGATTGGTTGATTGATGTTATGATTAAGGTTATTATAGCCGTCGTTAATACTTATTTCACATGTTGTGTTGTGTTGTGTTCAGTTATTATATGACACTATGTGTCCATAAGTCGGTTACTCTTGTTCGTATGATAAATCGGACAGTCAATTAAACCGTTCTACTGAGTTGAGTCGTGAATCGTGATGTTGATCACGCATATTTCGGACAGTCACAATCAGATAAACTATCTGGGTTGAGTCATGATGTGGTTCACGCATGTTGTGTGCAGGCAGTTAGACTATGCATTTGTTGTTGACTAGTCGAATAGAGGCCGGTAGTATCAGTTAAATACTATCAGAATTAACAACATACTCCATCCCAATAATTTACTATTTTCCCCAGAGCGTTGTGGATGCTGTTTTGATCGATGATGAATTTAATATAGTAACCCTTTCGGGTTTCTTTTAAAAAAAAAATATCACTCATAAAAGGCAAACATGTAATTACGCAACAACTAATGTATGACGTAAAACAACATATACTTCTAATAAGCCAACTATGATCGCCGTAGTATGCAAAACTGTTAAAATAGATATGCCCTACTCCGAGTCTCCGATCCCACATTCCCACACATGAAGTACTTGAAAATTGATCCAGCACACGGAAAACAAATGTAAGCTAAGGCGTATGCCGAACAATGTCTCATCTCCTGTCACACCAGTGACATTTTCATATTTTGACCAATCGATCACTTAATTTGTTCTCGAGCTGACGAGAATAAGAAGTAATAATGTGTTTGAATAATTTATATGGCAATCAACTTTACATTAGGATTGATATTTTGCATACCGGGGAAGTGGTAATTAGACCCCTTTACTTTGATGAATAGTGAAATTTAACCCCTTAAGTTTTAATTGGAGTAATTGACCCTCTTCACTTTTCCAAATTGTGAAATTAAACCCTTTTATATTTTCCGGCCAATATCTCACCGGAATTTCATTTTCTCGTCAATATCTCATTTACATATATGACCATTTTCTCCCTAAAAAGTAAAAATACATGACATACTCCATGATTATGCTATGTATTTCGCAATATTAATGAATTGTAGTACATCAATTCTCTTCTTCAAAGTTCTAGTTTTTGGCAGTGTGCCAATCTTCTTTTCTACAATCTATTCATCTACTTCTATTATGCGTCTGTTCTTGTAAGATTAATCAAGATTGGGTAAACTAAGGACAAATGATTTTTTAAATATATATAATTTATGAATCAAAATGAGTATACAGAGAATTATAGAATTGGATTATTCTCCTTGCAAGCTTTGATGTATACATCAATAACAAACAAATAAATCGATAATGACTTCTTGTTAATCAATTTTTGGATTTTCACCGTTTCCTTTTTGCTTAGTTATAATAATCGTTATGTTGATGAGATTTTAACAAAATTAAACGGAAGTTATAACTTACATGATAAAGTTTTATTAGGTAGTAATTAAAGATTGATCAATGTTGGTTGAGAAACAAATACGGAGTAATTGATATGTATTGGCAAGCATGGAGATAGATGAAGATG
>JAGPOY010010862.1:0-12867 GCA_018983105.1 Silene uniflora | reverse complement strand
ATAGTAAACGATTACAACCAAACAACAAAACAAATTACAAAACAAACATTGGGGAATTAGATACCCCTAAATGACTAGATATCGAACTAACTGAACTAAAATTACAACCGACTTATGTCTAATACAAGGAAAAATAACGATCTTTTCTCTTTATTTTTATGTAGATTGTACACTGTAGACTGAGTGATATAACTATATCCTCTACCTAAGCTTGATTACTTGATAGCTAACAGATTGAGTGCTCTCGAATGTGGTTTATAAGTTTTAGAATAAACCCATAGTATAACGTACCATTTTGTGGTTTATAAGTTTTAGAATAAACCCATAGTATAACGTACCATTTTGTTGCTTTAGATGCACTCCCTCTGTTTCAGTGATATGTTTACTCTTCCTTTATTTTGTAAAAGGAAAATAAAAGAAGTATAAATATATATCACTGGAATAGAGAGAGTACAACTTTTCAATCAAAAAGTTAACACTTTTGTACTTTATATTTCTTAACGATTTTTAACTCGGGTTTACAAAGGACAGGGCTTAATGCATTAAATTGGTACGTGGAAATAAGGGCC
Organism: Silene uniflora; assembly: GCA_018983105.1. NCBI lineage: Eukaryota > Viridiplantae > Streptophyta > Magnoliopsida > Caryophyllales > Caryophyllaceae > Silene > Silene uniflora. The sequence goes on along the minus strand of JAGPOY010010862.1, from coordinate 12,298 downwards.
TAATTACCATGTCGTATTTGATAAGTTCAGGCAGCTTTTCGAAGTAATGTGATCAAGAATAAACTTGAATGTCAAATGGATTAATTCGATCATCTTGATCGACACTATACCACACGACGCATAGTGATTGACTGATCGTCACAAATACAAACAATAGTTATAATGTAATCACGAGAATTTGTATTTTCGGTTATCGAATCTGATAATTAGTTCTAACTTCATACAGATCATTCTTTTTTCATTTCTTAAGTCAACTGGAATAAAATGTTTGAATCAACAAACAACTTGCTTACATGAACTCTAATAATCTCTATAAGTAGAATTGTAGGCAAACCAACTATAAAACTGAAATGGAGGAAATCTATTTTGATATGCTGCTCATGGAACACTCATATTAACATATTGGTTTGTAAAACTTGCTAAAGCAAATTTTATAATGTTTTTATATGTACCCGTGCAAGTTGCACGGGTTTTAAACTAGTTAATGTATATATTCCTCAATCACCACCATATTTTTATCCTGGACATCATTTTTCTTATTTCTCAACTTGTTAAGTAACGATTTAAGCGGAATTACAAGACTACCCTCATTAAACTTGCATTTATTAACCAAACTAGAATTCACGCCCGGCCGTTGGCCGGGTAATATCACGAAATAGTTTCTAAATATATTTATCTTAATCGAGATTCTATCCTACTCAAATAGATATTGGGTAGTTGCGCACCTATAATTCTCTTACGTTTAATTGTCAATCAATTTGGGATCTACGTTCTTTCTTTTTCTTCAATTATGTACATTTTTTTCTTAAAATTGTAAAATAGTCCCTCAATGTTTATTGAAAACCGTTTCTCTGATAATTATGTCGATAGTTATTTCTAATTCGATCTTATTTTCGCATAAAACTATTGTTACTACACCAAAGCAATAAACTCTATCATCAAACAAATAGCTGAACAGATAGTAATAACAACATTGGAATCGTCAAATAAACTTCTAGAAATCACAATACGTACTTACATTTAGACCTGGCAAACAGATCAGGTCGTGTCGGGTTCGTGTCCGTGTCACAAGTAAACGGGTCACAAACCCTCCAACCCAAACCCAACCCATTTAAATATCGTGTCGTGTTCGTGTCGACCCATTTACTTAAATGGGTCATCAAGCCTCAACCCTAGCCCGTTAATTTCGTGTTGGGTTAGTGTCGTGTTTTCGTGTCATGTCCATATTTTGAAAGTTTAAGTATATTTATGTGATCGAGGATGAAAAAAAATCATGATTAATATGGTAAACAGGTCATTCGTGTCGGGTTCGTGTTTTGAGAGCTCAACCCAAACCCAACCCAATTAAGTATCGTGTCGTGTTCGTGTCAACCCACTTACATAAATGGGTCATTAAGCCTCAACCCAAACCCATTAATTTCGTGTCGGGTTCGTGTCGTGTTTTCGTGTCGTGTCATTGTTTGCCACCTCTACTTACATTCACATTCATATTATAATTATAAATAAAGGAATAGTGAACAATATGTTCATATCTCTTGGCAACTAAAATCACATTCATACATATTAGGTTGTGATGATCTTTAAAGTTCCGAACATCCATCCCGTATTCTCAAATTCATATTTCCGCAAATAAGGAGTCCGAATTAGCGGAACAGGTCTCTATAATTTTTGTAAGGGTTTAGCATAAAACATTATTATCACAATTTTTTTTATAAAAAACATAGAGCTATTATATTGAAGAAAGTATCGGTCAAAGTTAACCTTGTTTGACCTTCAAAACCAAAGGATGAAAATATAAGTAAGAGAATCTAGTATATATATAAAAGAGAGTTTTTTCAGGCAATTTATTGGCTGTTAGATTAAAAAATTAATAAAACTAAAAATAATCCTAAAAAGATTTAAACATATAATCCAAAAAATCGACGGTTTATGGAAGTATATCTTAATCTAAATTATGGTCCAATAAATTATAAAATAAGATTGAGTTTTATAGTAACCTTATTTTGTACGATATTGACTAAGGTAATAAAATAAGAGATATAATAAATTATAAAATAAGATTGAGTTTTATAGTAACCGTATTTTGTATGATATTTACTAATAGATATTTTTGAATCCTACCTGATATAAATCTCCAAAAAGTCATATGTATATATATACATCTCACATTCAACTATGGTCGTCGTTTCTTTTCATGTGTAATATAGGGCATTGCTGTTTTCTTTGTTTTGTCATATTGATTTTATTACGTTTTGAGATGTCTATTTATATGATCGATTGATCGGTGATCACTAATAATGAGTTTTTACATTATGCAGGTAGTGCACTCTCTGGATTTTATTGATGATCACAATTCACTCAAACTACAACTAATCAAACTTCGAAGGTGTTTCAATCAATCAATATCTATCTATTTATATTAATAAAGGAAGCTATATAAACATATAGGAGTATGCAAAAATCTAAATTAACCTAGATAGTGTCACCGTACATGTTTTTGTATGTTGCTTTATTTGGAAGTTTTCTTCTTTACCATGCGGCATGCTCAATTGCTCATATGAGATTTGTGGATCAGTATAATGTGTACATGATTTCATTCTATAATTGTGTTCTACTTTTTTATTCTAACTTTGCATATGGGTTGCAGTCTTGCAGATCTAATCATATACATCAACATGTATGTGAATTATAATATACAACAAATGAATAAAATCAACGATATTACTGAATAATGGTAAGTTCTAACTTCTATTATTATTGTCTTAGTATGTAAATCCAAAGTCCTTTTGTACCAAATGTAAATCCAAAGTCTAATATTTATTTGTACTTACTTGGAGACTTTATTTAATGTTTGGTTATATTTTATTAGCTATCGAACATGAACTAGTTTTGGAGCCCGTGGAAATCACGGGAGCGTTAATAATTTATTGTTTTAATCGACTTAAAGATTATGGAAAATATGATTGTTTTCTTAACCAACAAATATTTAAGCGTTTGTTTAATTTCTCTTTATTGATTAATTGAATGAATTAGAGTTTTTAGACCTCTAATTATGGATGTGGTTTTAGAGCCCCGCATGACAACTTCAAAGTGCAAATAGTTGCATATTTAACCAATAAAATGTTGATCAAGGTGAAATTCTAAAATTATTGTGTAGGTGTTGCAAATACGTACTAGATTTTCAGTACCTAACAACGGATCGGATGTACTTCTCGTATATTACAACAATTTTATTTCCCTCAATTTCAAGGGATTTTATATTATTTAAAATTTTCTGTTATATTTTAAAAATATGTGGAATACCCTACAACATCAAATAAGTAAAACATCAAATATTTGTGTATTTCCGAGTACATTGCACGATTAGATTTATGGAAAATAGAAAGAGAGTAAAGTGAAAGAGTATAACTTTAGAATTTCCAACAATTATTGATAAATGAGCAAAATTAATTATGCATCGTATGAATGACACAAGTAACAAATATTTACGTATGTACAATATGTTACATAGACGTTTCGTAGAATATATTTTGGCTACATAAAGTTATTATAAAGTCAAATACAATAAAAACTAACTTGAAATGATTAATTCAATTAGGTTTTTAGGTGAACCATAATAATCTTGAATTGAGTGTGGAAGCTTAAATATGAAAAATTTACAAAATAAAATCTAAAATGTATTTTGTGGTAAGGAAATCGAAATATTGTGATAACGCAAAAAATTATTATTATTATATGTAGTATAAATGAGGAGAGGAAAGCCAAAAAAAAAATAATCATTTAAGAAAAAGAATTAGATGTTAAGTTAGTAGACGTTAAGTTAGTAGAGTGAACTAATTATTAATAGCTATAAAGACGATAGGAAGCTAAAAAGTTTATTACTAATATTTACATTTTATTGTACAACTTAAATTTTATATTTATTTTCTTTAACTATATGCATGTGTCACATGACAATTCAATGTGACTTTTGATAGGAGACATAGGAAAGTGTTTAGTTTTCTCTTTTTATATTATTGTATAGATAGATTTGTCATGTTGCATTAAAATTTGTCATTTTAGATACCTTTAAATTGTATTGTATATATTTATTTATAGATTAATGAATTAAAATAATGTCAATTAACACTGTTATTTAAGAGTTTAAAGATGTGTTTATTATCACATATTAAATCTAAACCCCGTGTGGAAAAAACTTCAGTGACATCCTACAAGGTTAAGCTAAGAACTCAATACTTTAATATAGCCATCTCTAGATTTTTTTTCTATCCTCTCCATCAACATTCTCATCGAAATATCTTTGGAGCTATATCACTTTGTGCATGCTTCAAATATTATTTGCATCTAAAAAAAACATTTTTAATATGTGGATATAAAAATATTAGAAATGATTCAAACAGTCTCTATTCGATAAAATATGAATTGAGCTTTCATTTCAAGTGCTTAGTTTGTAAAATAAATCTAAAAAATATATTCACACAATCGAAATCCAAAATGTTTATAAGCTTTCATATGTTCCTTATTATTAATATAAGAATTTCGTCAAAATGTTATAAACTTGAGTCAACCATCCTGTGTACAAACAAAATCAGTAATAAAGACGCTATAAAATAATTTATTTCAAATAAATATAAACTAAAAAAACATACGGAGATGATTAAACACATGAATAAAAAAAACATGTTAGAGATGATTAAACATATGAATAGAAAAAATATTAATTTAAGTAGATTGATAAAAAAAAGTATATATAATATCACATACAATTACACAACATTATATATTTGATAACAAATTGATGGTTAAACACTATCAACCACCACCTAAAGAAAGTAGTAATATAAGAGCAATAGCAATAGTAGAACTTTATATAGAGTTCTTCACATGCCATGTCAAAATACATCATTTTCAATTTTTAAGAACTTTTATTCACAATAAAAGAACTTTATATAAAGTTCTTAGTTGGAAAAAAACTATAAAATAAATACGGAGCAAATGTTAAATGAGTTTTCACATTTTACAAAACAATATATATTGGTTGTACATTTTCCAATAGTTATCAACTTGGTTCTTATTTTAGAACTTGAAACTTAAAAATAAGAACCAACTTTTAAATGCAATAGAAGAACTTTTAAAATAAAGTTCTTGGTAACAACCCCAATGCTAAGAACTACTATTGCTATTGCTCTAAATGATATAAAAAAGCATTAAGGAAGACAAATAGTGGGAATTGAGAAAAAAAATGAATTGAAAACGCAAATGACATAATTGAAAAGATTAAATATTTCATGATGGTTTAAAAAGTAAATTGTGGAATTTTAAAAGATTTTTCATTCAATTTTCTAAATTTATTTTACCATTAATTATGAGAGTATGTTTTGATTGTGGAGTTGACAACACAAGCTACTTATTTAATTTATTTTTTATATGTTAGCAATGCCATATGAAATAAAATGACCCTCAACTTCTCTTTTTAATTATATTGTAAACATTAACTATTCCATGATGGTTCAAAAAGTAAATTGTGCAATTTTAAAAGGTATTTCATTCAATTTTCTAAATTTATTTTACCATTAATTATAAGAGAATAGGTTTTGATTGTGGAATTGAAAACATAAGCTACTTATTGAAGTTTTTTTATGTATGTTAGCAATGCCATATGAAGTAAAAATGACACTCAGGTTGCCTTTTTGATACATAAATCAATTAGAGAAAAAAAAATGATTGAAAATGAAATAATACTACTCTCTTGAAAAGGGCGAATACTTACAACTGTATTACAACATAGTACTTTTCCAGGATCTCTCAAATAACCTGCACAATCTTCTTTATAAAACAAACAACCACAAAGCTGAAGAGTCAGCCTGTGGTTGTTTGTGTTTTTTCTAAAAAAAAAAATAATAAAAATAAATAAATGGCCCACACCTACGACCCCGTTCACACTAATCATCATTTTTACACTCCCCCATTCAATCCTTTTTTTGTTAAAGACACCAAATCTCAATATGGCAAATTAAATAAATACGGAGTATGTGATTTGACGTAAATTGCACAGTATTAACATCAATAACATAATTAAAAATTATAAAATATAAAATACTCTATATTATAAAGTTCATTATGATGATATAAGAAAAGAAAAAAATCACCAATTGAAAAAATAAGATCTACTACAATCTGTATGAAACTAAAACAAAAACGCACTATAATCTCATTATATTCTTATTTCAAATTTGACAAAGTAATTATTCAGTAAATTTGACAAAGTAATTAATGAAAAAACATACTTAAAAAGTAAAAAATTGACAAAAAAAAAATATACTCACAAATATATTAAATCTAGAGATTTAAAAAAAAAAAACGAGTGAACTAATTTAAAATAGAGTAAAAAGAGTGATGCAAATATAAGGTGATAAAGAATGAAAAAGAGGGCAGTGAAAATGAATGAATTGTGTGTTAATAATTTAGAGAGGAATGACGGCAGGTGAGTTTGAGTGATATGATGAATTGTGTGTTTTTTGGGTTTTTTTTTTTTGACAATAACATGTTGTAGTATTTATAATAAATCAATCTCCGCAAGAGATAAAACACCTTGCGGAAAGTCTGATACAAGAACAATTTTATCCCTATCAAAGTCACACATTCTAGCAATATAATGAGCTACTGTATTACCCCATGCTTAACATGAATAAAATTACAAGATGAAAATAAACTTAAACATATTCGTAAATCATCAACACATAGCCCAATGAATGAATTGTGTGTTAATAAGGTAGGTGTAGCTGTGTAGGGTTTGAAATGGGTAAATGGTTGGTAAATTTGGGTCATGTAAATTTGGCCCATACTTCGATTGTTATGTTCAGTATTTTAAGTGACGTATTTGCTTCCATTGTCTATACAGATTGTCTTATCTACGAGCATATAATTATTGCATTTTGTCCTATTTACTTGATTTTAATTTGTACAGGCTGAGAAACAGGTCAAAATTCTCATTTTAAACGTACATGGGTCACAATTTTCATTTTGGCCTCACTGATTTTAATTTGTGCAGAATGAGAAACGGGTCAAAATTCTCATTTTAAACGTGCATGGGTCACCATTTTCATTTTGGCATATTTCACTTATTTTTATTTGAGCAGAATAAGAAACGGGGTCAAAATTCTCATTTTACACGTGCACGGGTCTCAATTTTCATTTTGTCCTATTTCACTGATTTTTAATTTGTGCAGAATGAGAAAACGGGTCGAAATTCTCATTTTAAACGTGCACGGGTCACAAATTTTTTTATTTTTGGCTTACTTCACTGATTTTAATTTGTGCAGAATGAGAAACGGGTCAAAATTCTCATTTTAAACGTGCACGAGTCACGATTTTTATTTTGGCCTATTTCAACTATATTAATTTACAGAATAAGAAAATGTTCATCAATCTCATTTTGAATGTGCACAGGTCAAATTTTCGATTTAAAGTGCCCGGTTCTAAGAACATGCACGAGTTTGACTAAACTAAAAAAACAACCTGAACATTTTGCACGGCTTTTCAAATATTTAGTCACATGCAATTTTAATAATTGTGTATTATTTTGTATCGGAATTATTTTGTTTCATACAGAATATATAATTCGTATTTTTATGAAGACGCACGGGTAACAAGACAAGGTAGAAACTCAAATTTAGCTAATATGAAGACCGTGGACATATGGTTCTACAACTACTCGACCAATTGACCTTTATACATTATTTACTGTAATTGCAAACGAAATTTATAATTCAGGTTTAGAAATGTAGACATGATTTCATGACCCAATTGTTTCATTTGTAATTTAAAATTGCTTAGCAAAAGAAGAGAATTTTTATCATTTATTTTAAATTTTTATTTGGAAGGATAATTTAAATTAAAGGAGATAATAATTAATATTTATATAACAATTTATTTTAAATGTTCAACTTTTTTATAACAGAAGTTTAAATAGCATACCCGTGCAATTTGCACGGGTATAAGACTAGTATGAAAACTAAACAACAAACAAATCAATAAATAAACATAAGTACAATTTTTACTCAATACAGTACTGTTTGTTTATTACTTTCCATTTGCATACCCCTAGGGAAAAAAAGAGGAGAATGTACTGCATCAAAGAAAAACCCAGCAAAGTAGAAACCTACGTAGTACTCCGTACTACCCATCACCCACCGCCAAGTACAACCACCACCCTGCACCCACCATGGCCTCACCGCTGGAGTTCCGCCTGCCGACAGCCACACGACCAATCCCCATCCCCCCGCTGTACAACCTGCCAAGCATCGTCTTACCAGTCACGCTACACTATCCAACCGCCTTCGTCATCCTCCACCTTCACCACCCTTCGTCCCTGCTCACCATCGTCACCATCGCCATCATACCACGCCACGCCACTCTACCTGGACAAGTAAACATCAATCGAATTTAAAAATATCCGTAGCGGAAAAGGCGAACACGGAGATCTTTTTAATTAATTTCATTCATGTCGTACTGCAAAAAAAATAAAGATAGGCACATTAGGCATAGTGTGAGAATATTCTTTAGGATATTGTCACATATTGTTATATAGCTTTCTTGTATAATACTTAGAGTATATTGTATATACATGTTGCCTTATTTGTAGGAGTAATTAGTTAGGGTTTGGTTCCTCTTATATAAGGATTAGGCTTGTACGCAGTTGCATACACAGAAATACTTATATCAATTCACTTTTCCATCTCCTTGTTACGTTTATCATGGTATCAGCGAGGTCATAAGATCCTGGTATTTCCGTAACATATAATGACAAAGTCAGGAAATAGTGAGAATAAGGGAGGCGGAGACCAAAAATCCGACACAATACATCCGTCTTCTCCATTGTATCTTCATCCTTCTGACAGTCCGAGTTTAAAATTAACTCAGACCATATTTGATGGAGATAACTATCTATATATGATATTTGGGCTGATGCCGTTCTTAACGGGCTTGATGCAAAGAACAAATTAAGTTTTGTTGAGGGGCGTGTCAAGAAACCTGTAGAGAACACGAGTACAGGGGAAACCATTGAAGCCGTTGCTTGGCGACAATGTAACGCCATGGTCAAAGCATGGCTCAGAAACGTCATTGATCCCAAGCTCCATCCTAGCATTACTTTCTCTGCCACCGTAACAGAGATATGGGATGAGTTGAAGGAACGATATTCGACGGGCAACGCACCGCGTGTTCATCAGTTGAAAAGCGACCTCAAAGAATGTAAACAAGGGAAGGACTGAAGACTATTTGGGACGAATTGGCAAATCACAGCCGTGTCCCTAAGTGCACTTGCGAAGCAGGTGCCGCCTTGCTCAAGGAGCGAGAGGAGGAAAAGGTTCATCAGTTCCTCATGGGATTGGACAAAGTACTGTATGGCCACCTTCGCACTAATCTGTTAATGGAAGACACCGTCACGTCTTTAAGTCGAGCATACTCGCTCGTCTTGCGTGAGGAAAGACACAGTGCAGTAATGCGTGGAAAAGAAGAGCAACAGGACGCAGCAATGGCCATACAGAGGAATCCTACAAGTCAGGGACGAGGCAACGCCCCGAAAAATGAACAGGCAGACCCAGAATTACTGCCGTGTACTCATTGTGGAAAGTACTATCACACTGAAGAAAACTGCTGGGAGAAGCACGGGTATCCTTCACGTGGAGGCAGAGGTCGTCGTGGTGGCCGTGGACGTGGCCGTGGAAGAGGAGGAAGGAGTTATAATAATACTTTCCAGACGGCTAATGCTGCGACCACTAATCAGACAACTACAACTGGCCAGGCCGAGTCCTCTTTTGTCAATCAGGCATTTTCAGCGGAGGAGGTAGCACAACTTCGAAACTTGCTGGTGAATAAACCTGACACTAGTCAGAAATTGCAAGGTATGAATGATAAATTAGCCTGTAATTGGTTACTAGACAGTGGTGCATCGCACCACATGACCGGTCGACGTGCATTGCTTGAGAATGTTTGGACAGGTGCTCCCTCCAAAGTCGGATTGCCAGATGGAAAATTTATCATTGCCAAGGAACATGGACGCATTACTTTGACTGATAAATTTGTGTTAAAGGATGTGTTATATGTCCCGTCTCTTACTTGCGATTTAATTTCTGTTCAACAATTAATCAGTGAAAATAATTGTGTAGTGACATTTTATCCCAATTTTTGTGATATACAGGACCAATCTACGAAGATGAAGATTGGACGGGGTGCGCATAGAGATGGGGTTTATTTCTTGGAAACTGTGCACAGTGAGGTTGTAGCAAGAACAAGCACAAACGGTGATGCAAAGTTGTGGCACAGGAGGCTTGGTCACCCATCAAATAGTACTCTACCTTACTTTTCTACTTTGGTTGGAAATAAATTAGTTTTGAATTCCCATAATATTTGCGATTCTTGTTGTCGCGCTAAGCAAACTCGATCAGTTTTTTCTGCTAATAATAAAAGGAATAATACTTTGTTTGCTTTAATCCATTGCGACATTTGGGGTCCATATACTGTTGCCAGTTTATCCGGGGCACATTATTTCTTGACCATTGTAGACGATTGCAGTAGGAGTGTTTGGGTATACCTCATGAAAGATAGAGGGGAAGTTGCTGATTTAGCTAAAAATTTTTGTCGGATGGTACAAACACAATTTGAAAAACTTGTTAAAATCATCCAAAGTGACAATGGAACCGAATTTCTTTCGGGGTCAGTAAAAGACTATTACAATGAAAATGGTATAATTATCCAAACAAGCAATATTGACACCCCACAACAAAATGGAAGGGTAGAACGTAAACATAGACATATCCTAGAAAAAGCCCGAGCCCTACGCTTCCAAGCTGACCTTCCTTTGAAATTCTGGGGGGAATGTGTTCTTTCCGCTGCCTATTTGATAAATCGAACCCCAACTCGGGTTCTAAATGGGAAAACACCATATGAGATTCTTTATGGGGTAAAGCCGTGTCTTGACAATCTTCGTGTGTTTGGTTGTCTCTGTTACATTCATAACAAAGATAGACCAAAAAATAAGTTTACTGAGCGAGGAAAAAGATGTATTTTTGTTGGGTACCCGAAAGGAAAAAAAGGTTGGAGAGTATACGATCTCAGGGAACGAAAATTAACAGTTTCCCGGGATGTAATTTTTTATGAAAACGTTTTTCCTCTTGCGGGTACTGACACGACTGTTGAAAACCGAGAAGGTCTGTCACGTTCTTTTTTCGACCAAATTGGCATACCTTATGATGACCCAATCATTGAACCCATTCACAAAGAGCCCCTTAAAATTACTGAAGTGAGGGGGAGTGAGGATAGTGAGGTTGTTGTTGAGCAAGATAAAACTGAGCAGGAAGTAGAACAGGTCAATGATGAAACCACAAATGAGGAGCCAGTACCGGTTGAAACAGAGGAACGAATGGGCAGAGGTGCCCGTGAAAAATTTGAACCGTCTTGGAGAAAGGACTATGTGTGCAAATCAACTCGAGTCATAAACCCCACGCAAAATGCTCATTCCGTCCCGTCGACATCTTCAAAGAAAGGTACTCGTTATCCCATGTCTAATTATGTCACTACCAATTGTTTTTCATCGACTCACAGGAATTTCCTAGCAAGTATTGATGCAATACAGGAGCCGAAGAATTACTTTGAGGCCTCAAAAAAGGTCGAATGGCGGGAAGCTATGAGCAAGGAAATTGAAGCTCTTGAAAAGAATGGGACATGGAGAATTGTTGATTTACCAAAAGATAAAAGACCAATCGGATGTAAATGGATTTACAAGGTAAAGTACACAGCTGACGGGACTATCGAACGGTATAAAGCAAGGTTGGTCGCGCAAGGCTTCACGCAAGTGGAAGGTGTGGATTATCATGAAACTTTCGCTCCCGTTGCAAAGATGACCAGTGTACGATGCCTATTAGCAGTTGCAGTTGCAAAGAAGTGGATAATAGCACAATTGGATGTCAACAATGCTTTCCTTCATGGTGATTTGAGTGAAGAAGTCTATATGAAATTACCACCGGGGTTCGAAGTCCAAGGTAAAAATAAGGCTTGCAAATTATTAAAATCATTGTACGGATTAAAACAAGCATCGAGGAATTGGTTTGCTAAGTTGTCTGAATCATTAAAAGGCTATGGTTTTGTTCAATCCATGGCGGACTATTCGCTATTCACATACAACAAAGACGGTCTGTTTCTCGGTGTTTTAATATATGTTGACGACATGATTGTCGTGAGCAATGATGAGAGTGCTTGTACACGATTAAAGGGTTTCCTTGATCGAAAATTTGGAATC
>JAGPOY010010815.1:0-10586 GCA_018983105.1 Silene uniflora | reverse complement strand
GTCCCTTTCTTAAATTATTTAATGGATCACATGAAACCTAAATTCTACCTTATATATTTAGGTTAATTAGAATGTGATTTTAGAATAATCCTCACCTAAGAATAATTATATGAGTTTTTATGAATAATTGATACTAGGTTTGGTGCCCGGTTACGCCCGGGTTATCTTCATTTACTATTTAAATTTATTTTATATGAAATATAATTCGTTAAATTTGGTTAACACATATATTTACAACTAGTGTTCAAGCCCGGGCGTTGCCCGGGTAATATCATAGTAGTAGCTTTCGAGATTTTAACTTGGGGTTGATTAAAAGGGCATTTGTTATAACAATTACTTACCAGTTAGTTACCAATGCTTTGGTTGCTTTCTGTGATTATCACTGTATATCAAAGAAGAGTAGAGAACGGGATATACTTGATTTCATACTTACTTGTTTTGAAATTACATGTTACGAAATTGACATGATTTAAAATTACCCGCAGGCCGCAACAATTCTAGCACGCTTGTAATTTTTCACATATGTTGCAACACTGTTTCATTTTCATATTTATGACCAATAATAGGTGTCTGAGCAATGATCCTACCCTAAATGAGTCTTTATCAAATTGTCTTGACAGGGTCTTTCCAGTATAATTGACATATATACATGCCTTATATTGACTCACCATTATAAGACTTGTTCTGATTCTACCAATATTCGCCTCGTCTCTCCAATGCATATGACATGCCAAAGTGAACTGTATGTATGCTCAGGAGAAACTACTTTATATCCATCTAATTTTTTCCTCTAAAGAAAAAACCCATCTAATTTTCTAAGTTATAAAAGGTAACCTATACCCTTTTGTCCCGGTCATTTGTTTACTTATTTTATTCGAGTATCCGTGTCTCATTCATTTGTTTACTTTTTCACATTAAGCATGTTTTAGTTGGTAATTTGATCCTTCACCTTCATTATTATATGCATTTGTTATCCAATAACAATAACCATTATTATAAACAGTCCCCTCTTCTCTCTTTGCTCTGTCAAAAAAGTTAAAGACGACACTACTACACGCCTTAATTAATTTTCAACAATCAATAATCTGGGATAATAAGTAGTACTATGCATAGAATTACACACCATGGTTTCGAAAACAAAGAGACTTGGAAATTTGCTACTCGGAATTTTCTCTAATATTATATCTCGGCAATTTTAGAATAGTGTTATTTCGGCAAAAAATTGTCTTTTATTTATCTAGATTTGATATTAATATCTTTTTATATCTTTATTATAATAATAATTTTTATACTTACATGTTTTCAAATTATTTTGGGTCTTTCATATGGAAAACAGAAAGCGGTGCATTAGCAAGATGAAGTCGAAGAGAATGTAGTACTCCGTAGTTGATTGAACTTCTACACAATCTTCCTTGTCTTCTAAATTCAACACTGGTTTGAAAACAAGTAAGTTTAATTCATCGGTTAGTGCTAGAATTGTACTTTGACTAGCAATAACTCCTATCTACGACGTCAGAAAACGGTAAAAAAAAATGATATTGTACGTCTTTACGAGATCATCGGTTTGAAAAAAAAAACTTTGTTTTTTGATTTCGTATTCAGGAATTATGATCGGTCAAAGTCTATTGACGGAATAAACTTTTATTGACTAAACTCCCGGGGTGAGTGCCGAAAACAATAATATTTTTTTTCAACCCGAATACCTCGTAAAAACGTACAATATGAAAAAAAAATTACCATTTTCTAAACTCGTAAATATGAATTATTCCTAAGTCAAAGTTTTTTTTTAAAAAAAAAAGAGAGGTACACGCAAGCAAATGAAAAAAAGGGTTACACATTAGGAAATAAAAATGAAAAAATTCAGTAAAATTAAGTACACAACAACATGGTCTTTAACCTAGGTGATCCTTTTTAGTTGGCTGATGCTCTTGTCTTGGGCTTTTAACATTGTAAGTGGCCTTGCCACTTGATTAGAGATATGGGCTTGAATTTTTGGCCTTTTGCCGTTGTATTTGTGCGGCTGATTTATTTCTACCTTGCTGCTCTTTTGTTTTTGTACAAGTTTGACCAAGAAATTCGAGTTGAACCGTCCCACTATAATTCTATCTGAATTTTTATTATATGGATTAATTTCACTTGTATCTCTATTTTTCTGGAAAACATACTTATATGTTCAACTTGTTAATTGTTTTTTTTTATGGAAAATGTAAGTCGTCATTAATAATGAAAGTCTACCCCATACAATTTTGACAAACCATACAAAGTAAAGTTCAATGAGAACTAGCTCATACAAAGCTTTTGTACCCCTTGATTGACACAAACTAATTTTGACTCAACTAGATTATATCTTACACGCATGACTACTTGATGAATTCCTGATTATGGAACTCTAGATTAACAAATGTAAACAATTATTCAGATTTGTGATGAACAACTTGAGTAAATAAAAGTGTGTTTCTTATTGATCAAAAATTAATTTACAGAGTATGTATATGCAAGCTTATATACAAGGTTTGTTATGATCAAAATATCTGTAACTAACTTTGGACAGCCTGTCAACAGGCTGGAGTTTGTTACATGCTGATGTGGAGATGACAAGGAGAAGAAGCTCCTGGAACCTTCTAGAATGATGATCAATCAGCTAAGCTTGATGATGAATGAAGTCGTGTACTAGCAGCAGCAGTATAATCAACATCCCCTCCTCAAGTTGGACTTAAGGTGGAGTTTCAACCAGTCCCAACTTGGCAGTGAGATAGACATGTTGCTTCTCACCCAAAGCTTTAGTCATCACATGAGCTAGTTGTTGTGCAGTAGGAACATGAGCTATTTTAATAAGACCTGATGTAATATGCTCTCTGATGTAATGACAATCAAGTTGAAGGTGCTTAGTCCTCTCATGGAAGATAGGATTTACTGCTATGTGTTGAGCAGGTTTTTATCACAGTGTAAAACAATTGGTGTAGGCACTGGAACTTGTAATTCCTTGAGTAATTAATTAAGCCAAACAATTTCACTTGCTGTTTGACTCATACTCCTATATTCTGATTCTGCAGAAGACTTGCTCACTGTGGCTTGCTTTTTTGTTTTCCAGGAAACCAATGAATTCCCTAAAGATATACAATAACTTGTGAGAGATCTTCCTGTGAATGCACTGGTGCCCCAGTCTGCATCACAGTAACTGTGTAGCATCAGATCAGACTTTGCAGAATAGAAAAGCCCCATATTCAGTGTCCCTTTTAAATATTTGATCAAGTGTATGGCAGCATTAAGATGAGGTTGCCTTGGTTCACTCACAAATTGGCTCAAATGTTGTACACTGTAACTTATATCTGGTCTGATCAAATTCAGATATAATAGTCTGCCAACAATTCTTCTGTATAATTCAGGCTTGGCTAGTACCTGTCCTTCATCCACAGTCAATTTTAGACAAGTTGGGAGAGGAAATCTTGTTGTTTTGGCTTCTGTCAAGCCTGCATCTTTGAGGATATCAATGATGTACTTTCTTTGATTCAAAAGTATTCCATCAGAAGATCTAGACACTTCAATCCCAAGAAAATACCTCAGGTGTCCTAAATCCTTGATGGTAAAAGCTTCATGTAAGAGTCTTAATGTCATGCATTTCTAGAACATTGTTGCCAGTGATTAATAGGTCATCTACATATACCACAATGGCCACAAATGATCCATTAGAATCTTTCTTGGTAAATAAAGAATAATCTGAGTTGGCCTTGACATATCCATGCTTAATCAGGAACTTTGACAGTTCAAAATTTCACTGTCTAGAAGCCTGTTTCAGTCCATATAATGATCTTTTTAGTAGACATACATCATCTGGTCTACCTTTCTGATAACCTTCAGGCTTCTTCATATATACCTCCTCATCCAAAAATCCATGGAGAAAGGCATTATTAATATCTAGCTGATGTAATGGCCATCCTTTGACTGCTCCAAGGGCAATGATGCATCTGACAGTTGTAAACTTTGCCACAGGATTGAAGGTGTGCTTATAATCCTTCCCCTCAATCTGACTGTACCCCTTTGCAACTATTCTAGCCTTGTACCTTTCTACAGAACCATCAGGGTTGAATTTAATCTTATATATCCATTTGGCACCAATGGCTTTCTTACCAGGTGGTAAGGTAGTTAATTCCCAAGTTTGATATTGTCCTCAAGAGCAGTGATTTACTTATTCATTGCAATTTGCCAGTGAGGATCATCTTTTGCTTGAGCATATGTGGATGGCTCATAAAGCTGCAGAGCATTGTGACAAGAGACCTGATAATCAGAAGAAAAGCCTTCAAGCTTTTGAAGAGCAGCTAATGCTGAATGAGATGGATTTGCTATGGAAATTGGCAATCCTCTACAATCATAGTCCTGAAATTTAGGATTCGGGAACCTAGCTAGGTCTGGTGGATTTTCTTGAATTATTGTCAAGATTACCAGTGTTTGGAATGTTGGAATTATTATTTGTATTTTCAGAAAAAATCTCAGTATTTGTATTATTTGTACTATTATTATGAGATGTAATATTTTCTGGGATAATTTCTGAATGAGTATTATTTAAAGTATTATTACTAGAATTTTCAGTAGGTATGGATGTACTGGTAGAATCCTCCTCAGGAATAGAAGCAGTTGCAGTAGCATTTTTGCTTGGGCCACTGTTGACAATCTCAGTATAGGTAGGAGAGTAAGGAAACATGGTTTCCCTCAATACTACATCCCTACTGTAAATGACCTTATGCTTGTCTAAGCTATAAAGTCTGTATCCCTTTTTTCCCATAGGATATCCTAAGAAAATACATCTGATTGCCTTGTCTGATCTGCAAATTTATCTCCTTCATGCTGTGCAGCATAGTATAAACATCCCACTACTCTCAGATGATCATAACCAGGAGGTTTATTGAACAAACACTCATGTGGGGTTTTCCATCTTAGAACAGCAGTTGGTAAAAGATTGATGATGTGAGTTGCAGCCAGGATGGGACTGAATCCTTAAAGCTCGAGCAACCTCTAAGAGGTGCCTATGTTTGCGTTCTACCCTTCTATTTTGCTGAGGGTTACCAGGTATGGAAGTCTGATGGACAATACCATTCTCAGCAAGTAATTTGTCACAGTCTCTTTGTATGATTTGTGTGCCATTATCTGACCTTAAAACCCTAACAGTAGTCCCAAACTGATTTCTTACATAAGCCAAGAAATGAGAAATGGTTTGGCAAACTAGGTCTTTATGTTTTAATAACATAGTCCATGTTGTTCTACTATAATCATCAACAACAGTCAGAAAGTAAGATGCACCATTCAGTGCTAAAACTCTGTAAGGCCCCCAAAAGTCTACATGAATCAATTCAAAAGGTTTATCTGTTACAGAAGAACTAACAGGAAAAGGGCTTTTATGATGTTTTGCCATCAAACAAGTGTCACAATGAAAATTCTTTTCATTCACAACAGAATGTGCCTTAGGCACTACATATTTCATTGTTGACAAAGCACTATGCCCTAATCTAGCATGCATAAGGTGTACATCAGACGATGCAGCATTTGCAGTAATCAAAATGTTGCTAGATACAGGATTATTACAATTATTGGTAGGTATACTACTTAGATGATATATGCCTGCTCTCTTCAAGCCTGAACACAGAGTCTCTTCAGTTATACTGTCCGAAATATCATAACCAGTAGAAGTAAACTTAGCATAGAGACCTTGATTAGTCAACAATTTGCCAAGAGAAAGTAAGATGTTTAAAATCAGGAAGATATAGTACATCAGTCAGCAAAATCTTATCAGTGACTTGGACACTACCAACATAATGGACATGCTTAACTTGACCATCAGGAAGGGTAACAGATAAAGGCTTATTCATCCGTTTAATAGTCTTGTAATGAGATAAAATATATGTCATATGATCTGATGCACCTGAATCAATAATCCAATCTATTTGCACCAATGCATTATCATGAACATGAGCACTAGCAGCCAAGAGTGTACTTGAAAACTGAGAAGGTCCAACAATATCAAGAGAACTCTTGGATTGCATTCTGAAAAGTTCCTTGGCAACATCATGAATAAAAGAAGCATCAATCACAGGAGCAGTAGCTGATATTGCAGAATCCAGGGGAGTGTCAGCCTAGTGAGCCTTAACTTCTTCTACACTGCCAGCAAATTTCTTGCCTGCATTAGAAGAGGTAGCAGCACCTTGTTTTTCTTTGAGTGTTGCTGCTCTCTTGGCCATTTTTCTCTTATGAACCCAACAAAACTCCAGTGTGTGTCCAGACTTCTCACATCTGGTGCAATAGTAGAGTGATTTCTCTGGTGCTTCAGTCTGCTCATTGTGAGTATCATACTTGAGTTTCTTGTTATCACGCCTCCAAACATTTTTAGGCGCTCCACCAGAAGTAGCAGCCAAAGCTATACCATCTGTATTGACCACAGGAACTGCATCACTCATACTGAATTGAACCTCAGCTTGATGAAGCTTAGCATATACCTGATTAATGCTAGGAATTGGATCCAGAGCAAGAATATGATCACGAATAGCATCATATTTCTTCTCTAATCCCATCAGAAAATCTAGAATGTGATGAACATTCTCTCGTTCAACAATCTTCTTGAGAATGTTACAGGTGCATGTGGCAATCATTCCACAATCACACTCAGGAAGAGGATCCAAAGACATGATATCCTCCCATCCTGAGCGCAGTTTAGCATAGTACTCAGCAATAAAGAGTTCACCTTGCCTGATTTCAGCAACTTCTTTATGCAATTGATACAGGAAAGGCGCATTAGACTGATTGAAACGCTCATTCAATTCCTCCTAAAATTGCTTGCTAGATGTAACATATGAGAAACTTTTAGCAATTTCTTCAGAAATTGCAAACTGAAGCCAACGCATAATTGTGTAATAAGTTCTTATCCAATCCTGATAACGCGCATCTGTAGAAGAAGGTTGCTGACAGGCGCCATTGATGAAACCGAGCTTGTTCTTAGAAATCAACGCAACACGAATATTTCTAGACCAATGAAGAAAAGATTTTCCAGAGAAAACTTGTGGAACAAGCTGAGTCAAAGCTTGATCGCCAGACGTGAGATGAAGCGGATCCTTGTAGACAGAGGACGCAACAGGTGTCTCCATTGATGCGAAGAAAAGTTGAAAAACAGCAGAAGTCTTTGATTGAAAATCTCTTTAAAATGAAGATTAACAGTAATTCAACAGAATTAAAAGAAATAAAATGAATATTTTGGAGTTTTTATGTAAAGAAATGAATGAAGAAAGCAAAATACGGAAACAAGCAATAATTCCGTTGAAATGTAAACAAATGATGCAGAAAAAGCATCAATTTGATGTAAAATACATCAATTTTGGATAGATTGACGATGATACCATGATGAATTCCTGATTATGGAACTCTAGATCAACAAATGTAAACAATTACTCAGATTTGTGATGAACAACTTGAGTAAATAAATTTGTGTTTATTATTGATCAAAAATTAATTTACAGAGTATGTATATGCAAGCTTATATACAAGGTTTGTTATGATCAAAATATCTGTAACTAACTTTGGACAGCTGATCTGACAGTAATAGTTGCACCTTTACCCCCTTAACGAACCCCATTTTGCATGCTTTTATGTACTTATTAGGGTCCTTTCGACTTCTTTAGCTTCCTATTTGCTTTCTATCGGTTTTGTGCTTGCTTGTAGGCGGAGGAGCCAAACTATGCGCAATTAAGAACATTTTGGAGCTAAATGGACGATATTTAAGGGCCAAGAATGTAGAGGAGACGTAACTAAAGGCCTAAGTGAAGAATTGGAGCTAAGTAGAGGAGCCCCCACGGGCTAGGTGAGCACCCTCACGGGTGTTGAAGCAGAATGCAGAAATTAAGGGCGATTGTACCTAGGACCCGGGCGACTTGGAGAGAACCCGGGCGAGTCGAGCTCAACGCGGGCGACTTCCTCTCGACCCGAGCGGGTCCAAGGTACAAAAGCCCGGGACGACTTCCTTGTGACCCGGGCTGCCCCTAATTACTCCGCCAAGATCTTGAACGATACTCCACCTCCACTTAACCTAATTCTAGCACTTAGTATAAATACCCTCTCTTCCTCATTAGCCTAAGATAGAGAATTAGGGGTAAAATAGGACTAATTAGCTTGGATCAATTGTAATCAAATCTTTAATCATTCCTTAATTTAGCTTAATCATTCAACAACAATTCATAGATTAGATTGAAGATTACTTGGGTTGTATTTGGAGAATTGACATCTCTTCATTTATCAAAGRGTTTTCTTCTTATTTCCATTATTGCTCAATTTCCTTAAGTTGGTACAATCTCTAATCCTTTTAATTACTTGTTAATCTCTTTGATCATTCATCATGTTTTCATATGCTAGTTACTCTTTATCTATTACTTGCAATTTCACCATCATGATTAGTGAGTAGTTACCGAACTAGGGTAAATGGGTAATTAGGGGAATGATTGTTGGGATGAATACATGTTGATGTTGAGGGTTAATTGATTGATTAAACTTGTTTTGATGCTATCTAGTCTTATGCATGCTTTATGTTTGATGAAATGCTTGAAAGACAAAACTTGCATTGATTCTCTTTAGTCTAAGCAAATCTTGTAAGATGTGCCCCTAATTACTCCGCCATGTCCTTGAACGATACTCCACCTCTACTTAACCTAATTCTAGCACTTAGTATAAATACCCTCTCTTCCTCATTAGCCTAATATAGAGAATTAGGGGTAAAATAGGACTAATTAGCTTGGATCAATTGTAATCAAATCTTTAATCATTCCTTAATTTAGCTTAATCATTCAACAACAATTCATAGATTAGATTGAAGATTACTTGGGTTGTATTTGGAGAATTGACATCTCTTCATTTATCAAAGGGTTTTCTTCTTATTTCCATTATTGCTCAAATTTCCTTAAGTTGGTACAATCTCTAATCCTTTTTAATTACTTGTTAATCTCTTTGATCATTCATCATGTTTTCATATGCTAGTTACTCTTCTTCTATTACTTGCAATTTCACCACCATGATTAGTGAGTAGTTACCCAACTAGGGTAAATGGGTAATTAGGGGAATGATTGTTGGGATGAATGCATGATGATGTTGAGGGTTAATTGATTGATTAAACTTGTTTTAATGTTATCTAGCCTTATGCATGCTTTATGTTTGATGATTTGCTTGAAAGACAAAACTCGCATTTATTCTCTTTAGTCGAAGCAAACCTTGTAAGATCGAAAGCCTCAAGGCTTACTAAACTACTATTAAACCTTCATCGTAAGATCGAAAGCCTCGATTGAGAGTTAGACCGTGTTTAAGACTAGTAGGAAGGTTAGGGACTACGGTGTGTGATAGGATGTCGCACACCTATGCAAAAATACCCTATTGGTACAACAAGCAAATGTAGTATATAGGGGTCGAATTCCACAGAGAGCTCGGTAGTTTGCTAGACAAGTTGTTATGGGTAGAATTTTATCTAAGTCGGTTGATCGATTGATTGGTAGATTGGTTATGCAAGAAATAAAATAATAATAATAAAAGAAGATGTCTAGGGAAATCGGGTCACACATGCAAATTATATAGATGTTCAAGTTAAAATAGGATTTGATAAAGGTGATAAATATTTAGGAACAAGGAATACCCGTTTCTCAACATTAGCATTCCCGATAATAATATCGTCCATAGATTGGGTCCTAGAGGCTCTCGATCTTACTAGGTCACTCTACTATCACATACAAAGTCTAACTCAAGTTCTGTGCCTCTCGACTTATAGAACGAATTAACCCGCTTAATCAATTGTTTATGCGCTTTAAACATAGATTAATCTTAACCAAAACGAGCGTGTGATAGAAATAATCATCGATATCAATTTATCCTATTTCAACAATTACAAGAATAATTTATGCATGGATTCCTTTAGCCCCTAGACAAAAGAAACTACTCTAACATGATTAAAGGAAATGAAATGTAAAGTAATGAGATAAACAACATAAACATAATAGAAATACCTTAACAAATGGAATTGGACATGAAAATGAAGAACAAATGCTTGAATGGAAATGGAACTTGAATATGAAATTGATAAAGGAAATGTTTATAACAATATGTAAAACTAATCTAAACTAATATACACTAAAACTAAACTAAGAGAATTATGAGAGAATGTGAAGAATATGTGTAAGAAGATGGTCGTATAACACCTCCTATTTATAGTAGAATAGGGGGTGTAACGTAAATGTGAGTTGAAGAGCCAAAACGACCGAGAAGTACACGAACCCGATCGGGACAATGGACCCGATCGGGACCGTAGCTTTCCGGGTATTTTGTGTTAATTACTCTCTTAATTGCTTGGGCATCCAATGGTCATGTTAAATGCCCTCTTAATTCACCCGGGTAAATGGTCTTTACTCCTTGCATATCTCCATATATGGTATTCCTCTTCTCCTTAACTCCCTTTGACAAAATATAATATGGAATTGACTTTACTTTTGTAGAATGTTAAATTAGTTAGTCCATTTCATATTATAAATGTCATTGCTCCATTTCTTGTCTCTATTGCTTGCTTGACTTTAGAG
>JAGPOY010010812.1:0-12248 GCA_018983105.1 Silene uniflora | reverse complement strand
AATCTCATTGTTCAACTAGTGAACTTTGATGATTACAAACAGACCTAAACACGAGATCACCGAACGAGTTATTAACGCCACAGTATCATAATCTGTTTCATGGAGAGTTTTGCTTTAAAAGATCGAGTGAAGACTTTAATAAAAACAGGATTTTGCTTTGAAAATACTGAAGAAAATAAAGCTTTGAATGCCAATGATTTGCAAAGTATTCTTCTTAATAAATGCTTTCAAAAGTCTTGATAATAAATGTTTTGCAAGGTTTTTATTTATAGAAGAAGGTAGTGTGTAAAGTAGACTTTCAATAGTACACCCTTCTACTATTATATTAGTTTAAGAAAGAAATTTGTGGGATATTTTCTTTTGCATTAAATGGAGAGTACAGATTTTGTAGGCTCAAGAAAATAAACAAATATCTAGATGTGATTTGTTCTCAAAATTCTTTATTGTGATTTGATGCTTGAACCAATGGTTATCTAAAGCATACTATTCATTTGACAAATGAACCACAATTTCTTTATTGAAAACTTAGCAATTAAGCAAACAATTTCAGAATGAGAAAGTGTAAAATAGTTTCTTTAGATAAACAAGAAAGCCTCATTTTAGATAAACAAGAAAGCCTAACACGTTTTATTTATTTTCGAAAGTTTCTCCTTTACATGAAACAGAAGCCATAGTAGGAAGTACTGTGGCATGATAGATACTACAACATTCAAAACAAGCTTGGTGATCTAGCTTACAAAATGTGACTTAAGCCTAGATCGTATAAAGTCTTGATCATGATCCTTGGGCTTTACTTTCATCTTTGATTGAGTGTTTCATACCTGCAGTTTAGAGACTAAGAGGAGACATGATTAAATGGTTATGGACTTGGCATCATCAATCAAACATAGTCTAACAGTATATATGGTCATCGCTTTTATGCATCGAATCAATATATTTCATTGATTTGGTTGCTTCACGATTTTTAACAGCTCACATATTTTTTTGGCTATAGATCAATAGGTATGTATAGGACTATAACATTTATTGAAATAATATTCGGTTTAATCTGACATCCACTATTTCACTACAATTTTTTTTTTACTGCATGCATTATTGTTATGTTGTTGCATTGAATTACCTAAGAAATGTAGTACAAAATTAACTAGCATATTAAAACTGTCCATACGGTTTACAATAAGACATTATTACATTATATAAAAGTCGGTCACGAAAAATCGAAGTCAAAATTAATAAAATTTTAGATTATGCGGAGGGAGTATTATTATTGACAGCTTGATTAGCTTGATTAGGTTGATTGTTAGAAATCAATCAATCATTTAAGCTCATGATAATGCAGCGTAGCTTGTAGGTTGTACCATGCATATCTCTTACATATCCAACTGGTAAATGCAATAATTAACTGTACGTTCATGTCGTTCATCCCTCGTTGACGTCGAAATGCAAATTATAAACTCCGTTGAGGCATGCAATTTGCAAATCTATGTAAATTAGAGAACCCTTACACAAGGCCTTGTTTTTCTTTTTTGAATGAATGGAGCGGAGCTGCAATGAAGTGATCTGAGCTGAATTGAACTGAATTGAAATTTGCTGAGATAAAATGAGTTGAAATAAATTGAATTGAATAGAAATGAGCTGAATTGAAATGAGTCGAACTGAAACAGGCCTAATTAAATCGGCAATAAACTATAAATTATAACCAAATAACCAATAATGTAATTAAATTCTCAAATTTTGTTTTCTCACTCAGATTATGTAATGTTATTAGGGAAGTGTCATCAATACCTATATTTTACAGCGTTATTAATGTTATGGTACCCTAAATGTACTCAATGATTTCTCCAACTTAGAAGCCTAATAATAATAGATTTTACGGTTTATCCGTCCTTAATCATTCGCAACATCCTCCCAAATTCCAACTTGGAATAAATATTTTTGTTGACGGCATTATTACTCCGTAAGTAACTCAATTATGAATCGTGACGACCCTTAGAGCTTATAATTAAATTAGTATTCAGTTTTGGGTGCAATCAGAAAAGGTTGTTGATCATATCATTCGTGATTAATTTAATTTAAGCTGTATAATAATGTAGCTGCCATTTCATAAGTTCGGCTTCTTAATTCCTAGCTAGCGTTAATTCGTTCTAGTGGACGACAAGCCTTTCACATTATAATTTATAGGAGTATACCTTAAACATTTTATAATAATGTTGGCTGCTTTGCAATTCCTTGAGAAGTTTATCACCTGGATTACGAAGTGTGTGACCTTCCCTGCCTATTCCCTTTCTCTTAATGGCAATATTTTTGGTTTTTTCCCTGGGAAGAGAGGTCTTAGGCAGGGTGACCCCTTGTCTCCTTTGCTCTTTACCCTTTGCATGGAATATTTGTCAAGAATTCTAGGGGTAGTGGCTCAACAGAATAATTTCAGATTCCATCCTCTTTGTGGCCATCTCAAATTAAATCATTTGCTTTTTGCTGATGATTTATTACTTTTTTGTAAGGGGACTGAACATTCTGTTATGTGGTTACTCAGAAGCTTTGCTACCTTTTCTGCTGCTTCTGGGTTACAAATGAATAAGGCTAAGTCTGATATTTACTTCAATGGCATGTCTGCTGCTCATATTCATAACCTTCTCCAAGTGTCTAGTTTCCAAAGAGGGCAGCTACCTTTTAGGTACTTGGGTGTACCTATTTCTGCCAAAAAACTGAGTAAAAATGATGGGATGAAACTCACTGATCGAATAGTGGCCATGATTAGGGGATGAGGGACAAGGCATCTCTCTTATGCTGGTAGGTTAACTTTAGTGCAGTGAATTCTCTCTACCTTGCATATCTACTGGTCTCACTATTTTCCTCATTCTTAATGGCATTATCAAAAGGATAAATTCTTTATGCTCTAATTTTTTATGGGGTGGCAAAGCTGAACATGTGAAAGCACCTAATGTGAGTTGGGCTACCTGTTGTACTCCTAAGGTAGAAGGTGGTTTGGGGCTCAAGAATTTGAAAGAATGGAATGTAGCTCTGTTGGGAAAGTACGTTTGGTGGCTTGCTCAAAAAAAAGATCATGTATGGGTTAAATGGATTAATCATGTGTATATGAAAGGGAGCCACTGGTCTGAATATTCAGCACCTTCTGATTGCAGTTGGTCCTGGAGAAAAATCACACAAGTTATGGAAAAGTTCAAGCAAGCCTATAATGGAGATAATTGGTTAAATAGTTCTCTGCCCTATTCTGTAAAGCTTGGTTATAACTGGCCGTTGAGGACTATCCACCCTAAAGTGCCCTGGTATCATTTATGTTGGAACACTATGAATATGCCTAAGTCAGCCTTTATCTTTTGGGCAATACAGCAAAATAGATTGCTCACCAAAGATAGATTGGCTAGAATGGGATTGAATATAAGCCTGGATTGTGACATATGTGGGAATGGACCAGAGACTCATCATCACTTATTCTCAGATTGTTCTTATGTGAAGCAATGCCTAGCTCTTCTGCAAGTAAAACTCAGAATCAGCTTGACTGTGAATGACATGGTCTCCTGGTTCTCTAAAGCCAGGAGTGTGATAAGGCTTCAGAAGAGGTATGCTGGTGCGTACTATGTTCTCCTCTTGTATTCTGTTTTGATGGTCAGAAATGAAGCAAGACTAAATGGTGTTGTGAAGAGACCTGAATTTTTAGTGAAGCAGCTCTTGTCTGATGTTAAACTGAGGTTTCAGAGAATGATCACAGAGGATTGAAGCAGCAAGACAAGAATTGGTTCCAGCAGCTTCATTTTTGATTTTGCTATACTAGCTCTTGTAATTTGATGTCCCTGTAATTCTTTCATTCTTTTGTGCATTAAGGATGTAATGGAACATTATGTATACTCTTTTTTCACTATCAATTCTTAACCTTTCCCAAAAAAACATTTTATAAGGAGAAACAAATAAATAATAAGTTCGTGAAGCAAGCTGCGAACAAAGTTGCTGCCAAGTCCTAGCCTTCTGCAATCTGCATTTACGTATGTACCTCATGCATGGCCCATACTGCCATACACCAATCAAGGTCATGTATGTTAATAATATCGGTTAGACGTGTCATTTTTGTTGGGTATTCTTGTAACTCATTTGACACGAACCTAAAGTGAAGACAAGTTCTTAACTAGTTAAGCAAAGGTAAGAAATTAGCTAGGCATGTCGTTGTTTACATTTTTCATTGTAACTAATATTTAAAAGTTGTGTTAAGCACTTTAATTGATTTTATTATCACAAATTATCATTTGTGACGGACACTATCCGTCACAAATGAGTGACGGATACCATATTCTCTCACAAAATACCCGTCAAGGGTGAGTGGAGAAGCACATGGGGGGTGCCCACCTTGTCCCCTCTACCCATTTCCTCTCACAAAATACCCGTCGCAAGATCCGACCCGTCGCATGCAAGACCTACTGTTTTATTATATGTGGCGAGTTGATTCATTCACAAATGATAAATAAGTTATGTGTATGTGACGGGATATTGTAACTGGCAGAATACATAATGCATGAGATTAACCTTAATATTATTTCGACTCATTTCATCACTCCCTTAAATCTTCAAGGCAACCATTTAGAGGGCATGAATATCGTTTATTTATTATTATTCGAAAGACTAAGCATGAATATAGCCAAGTAATTAATATGCAAATACTTGATGTACTTAGGTAATTAGCAAAATGCTGGCATTATCAACGACTATGCACAACGCGGAGGATTAATTAAGCATTAATGAATGATTTAGGCCTGGAATCCTGCGTTTAGGGCTCTCTCAAACTAGTGTTAATTAGGGAGTGGAGTAGGTGACAAGCCATGAGACTTGCCTCCGAGGCCTCCATCATCATGTTTTTTATTTTTTTTACCATTCACAAGGATGAGGGATTAAGGCCATCAAGGCATCCGGGTTTACATATGAATTACTTTTAAGAACGAGAGTTGACTCAATTTGTAAGAGCTAGCCTCTCTCATTCCAACATGAAGTTGCATTGGGGTATAGATTGCTTTTTTTTTTTGGTAACATATAAGGGGGTGAAACTCGAAAATTAAACATATGGATGACTTACAAGTTAGATTTTGTGTCATGATATATAGAAATAAAACAGAATGAATACAATGGAAATAACATCAAATGTTCAAGATATCGTTCACGATCACTCTTCTACTTTGCTTAGGAGTAGCCGCTTCCATAACTTGAGTGAGCATCTAGAGGTGTTCATAATTCGGTCCAGCCGGAATATTGGACCGGGCTTGAATCAGGATTAAAAATTCTGGTCTAGTCTCCGATCTCCGGTCCTAGCATTTTAAGGATTTTGGTCTTTAAGGATTTACGGCTCTGAGTGTTGGGCAGTGAAACATTGTCACATTCAAAAGATGAGTGTGGTGTAGATGCGTATGTTAAGGTGGATGTGCGGCCATACAAGGAAAGGTCGGTTAAGGAATGAAGTGATTTGGGAGAAGGTAAAAGTGGCGCCAATAGAGGATAAGATGATGGAAAACCGACTAAGATGGTTTGGTCATGTGAGAAGGAGACTTATGGACGCGCCGGTTAGGAGGCTGGAGATCTGGGGCACAGAAAAGGTTGCTAGGGTAGAGGGAGACCAAAACAGACATGGAGAAGAGTGATAGAGCACGATATGAGATTTCTCGGGCTTCATGAGGGGATGGTGATGGAGAGGGCACAAATCCGCACAATGGAGGGAAATGATACATGTGGATTTTTAGTATTTGATGTTTTTATTTAAGTTTCTTAAAAATTATTTGTTCTTTTCGTGTTTATTACACTTTCTTACCAACAACTTTTTTATATTAAGTTGTGCTCCGATTTTCAAAATCGTTTTAATCTTTATTCGCGATGTAATTTTTAAGTTTTTAAAAACGAAATGCGGACTTCGATTTTAAAATCTATAAGTTCCCTTTGGCATTTGTACTATGCTTCACACCAGTTTTGTTTTCCCTTTTTCTTTCCATATTTTCGCTTTGAGATGTGCGTTCACCCATAGAGGTTCCAAAGAATAATTCATGTCAGCTGACCTCAAATCATTTTGGGACTAAGGCTCTGATGTTGTTGTTGTTGTTGTTGTTGTTGTTGTTGTTGTTAGAACTAACAAGATACATGACAGACATCACAATTTACCTTAGAATGTGTAATCGGTTATTAGACTCCAAGGGCACCACTTAGACCTGACAAACAGGTCAAGCAGGGTCATTTTGGGTTTCTCAAATTTTTGTGTTAGTTCGGGTCGGTCAGGTCATTTCGGGTTACGAGTCTGTTTCGGGTGAAGCGGGTCAGGTCATTTTCGGGTCAATAATTAAGAGAAAAAAGGCATTTCAAGGTTTTTGAGAGCATGTACTATAGAGAGGAGAGCTTCATCCTCTTATTTTTTAGGGATATTCTACATGGTACCCCTCAACTTTTTGATATTCTACGTGGTACCCCTACTTTTTAAAACACCCACATGGTACCCCTCAATTTGCTAATTATCATCTACCGTAACCCTGAGTTTAATCTCCGTCAAATGATGTTAGTTTAAGCCGTTAATTGATGACTAGGATGCTTATTAGGCAATGACTTGGATCTAGTAGTATCTATTTTGTTACCTAATATTTTCCCTCCAAATTTCCTCACATTTTCCCTCCAAATTTCCTCACATCTTCCCTCCAAAACTCTCTATTTAATTCTCTTTTCACATTTTCTTTGACCTCATTCTTTTCTTTCTCTTTCTTCCTCCTTATCTGCCCTCTTTCTTTCTTTTCCTGTTATTTTTTGTTCTCTTCATTTTTTTCTAATGCCTTCTTCATCTTCTTGGAAAAAATTACCAATAAATGGTGTTGAATTTCGTAACCAATGTTGTAATATATGTGGTAGAAATGCAGTAATTAAGATATCGGGATCCGTCAACAACCCAAGAAAAGGTTATTTCAAATGCCTAGATTGTAATCATTTTGTAATGTGGTTATCGGAAGAGCACATCACCTTTACAAAGGCTTTCAAAAATAGATGTGCACATGGAGTTGAAGATGAAGATGCTATGAGTGTTGGAGTGACTAATGAAGATATTATTGAGTTGAAGAAGGTGGTTGGGGAATTAACTTTAAGTATGAAGTTTTACATGAAATTTTTTAGTTTCATGTTTGTAACAATTTTCGTAACGTTTCTACTTAAGTAATGAAATGAGGATTGATGCAAACATTCTGTTTTTTCATTAATCTTCAATAAAGCATTCGCAAAAGATGTCCAAAATACTTGCATTCACAAAAGATGCTATTAAAGCATTCAATCCATGTTCAAGTACAAGCTACTACTAAAGCATTCAATTCATGTCCAAGTAGAAGCTACTACTAAAGCATAAAGGGAAGGTCAAAGCTGATGCAAAATAAGCTGATGCAAAACATCAAAGTTCTCAGCTAGTGTTATTGTCATTACACTTCTACTTCTAATTTCAGCTGCTACTCTTAGCTAGTACTACTTTCAGCTGTTACTAATTACTCCACCATCAGTCTTTGTGCAAAACAAAACAACAACCTGATGCAAAAGAATCTTGCAAAACAACAGCAGCTGATAGTCTTCATAATATACTAGTTCATTCTCTTCTTTTTCGTAACTTGTGTTACTTTCCCTTTCCCCTTGCTGGTACTTGTCTCCCCTTTCCCTTTGCTTGTACTTGGTTCCATTGATGCATTGACTGAATTCTGAGATTGAATGATAAGCGCTGTTGACTTTCTTTTTGATTGATTTCCTTCCCTTTCTTGTCTTTCTTTAGCAGTGTAGCCACCTTTGCAGGTCTTAGAATTATGTCCAAAACACTTGCATTTTTTGCATCTAATAGAAACAGATCTCTTCCCTTTCCTTTGCTCTCCAGGTTCCCTCCTCCTGTTCCTGGATGGTCTGCCTATAGCTCTCCTCAAAGGTGGAGGTACCAAGGATGGCACATCATGCTCAGGCCATTGCTCTTCATCTGGGACTGGGTTAATGGTCAGACCATAAGCCTCTTTGTAGACTCTCACTGAATACCACTCACTCACATAATCCACTGGTTCCTTTTTAGCTTCTAAGATTGCCCTTATGGCATGCTTGCATGGTATGCCACTAAGTTGCCACAATCCACATGCACAAGTCCGTTCATTGAAGTCAACACGCAAAAATGAATATCCATCTCTAACCTCATACCTGCCATTGCCAGAATTGTAGGCAGCACATGCTCTTGAGTCTTTCTTCAGTTTCCTCAGCCTCTCAGCTATGTTTGGGCAAATACCATCCTCAGGCCATGATTCTGCAACATGTTGTCTAGTAGCATGCCTGACCATGGCCATCCTTCTCACCCCTGAAACAAAACCAACTACATTAGCATTCCTGACCATACCACCTGAAAGATTGATTCAAAAAAATATACTTAAAATAGGATTGCACCTTCAAGCATACTTAAAACAGGATTGCATCTGTGAACTCCTAGAGTAGCATTGAAGCTTTCAACAAAGTTGGAAGTATTTTCATCATTTGACAAACTTGTGTCAAATGCATGTTTAGCCCATAACTCCCTATGACCTAAGTCCATAAACCACTTTCTACAACCCAAGCCTCCATGAGAAACCAACTTCTTCATAGCTTTGTTGTAGATAAATTCACATGTAGCATCAACAACACCCCAAAACAACTTATGCATTAATAGACCAGGATAGTCCTTCTTGAAGTTGCTGCATAAATGCCTTGCACAGTATCTTCTATAGGCCTCAGGCCATATAGTGTCCAATGCAGGTTCAACACCCTGTAGTTCCAGCAAACTAATTTCAATATTAACATAATACAAGAAAAAAAAACAAGGGTGTAATTAAATACAAGAAGCTGCATTAGACAAAGAACAAGAGTGTAATTAAAGCATTACCTTCTGCCTGTCTGATATTATGGTCCAATTTGTTCTGCCACTATCTTTCAGAATGTGCTTCAGATGCCAAAAGAACATAGACCAGGTATCTTTATTCTCTGCCTCCACCACTGCAACTGCTATGGGGAACAATTCACTGTTGCCATCAAGAGTAACAGCTGACAGAAGAACACCACCATAATTACCCTTCAGGTGAGTACCATCTACACCAATGAGACTCCTACATCCCCTAATCAGTCCCTCTGTCTGAGCTTGGAAAGCTATAAAGATGCTTTTAAATTGAAGTGGTCTTTCTGGAGTTTCCAATTGAACCCAAGAGCAGATGGCAGT
This sequence comes from Silene uniflora, assembly GCA_018983105.1. Classification (NCBI taxonomy): domain Eukaryota; kingdom Viridiplantae; phylum Streptophyta; class Magnoliopsida; order Caryophyllales; family Caryophyllaceae; genus Silene; species Silene uniflora. Next base: position 3,022 of record JAGPOY010010812.1, on the reverse strand, counting down.
ACCACCAGGATTTGTTTGTTTTAAAACTTCACAGTACCTTGGAAGCAATCTGTATGAATCATCATGGCCACCATTTATTTCCTTTAGAGCTATATCCTTCATTTTATAAATACTAGATGTTGCCATCTCTAGTCCAAACCTCTCCATAAGTAAATCCTTCATTGATTTGGCTGTTATGATTGGATTTGCCCTTATATCCTCAATAAGTTTCTTTGCCACCCATGCACAATTTGCCATAGGATTGTTTGTTCTTATACCCTCACAACCATGCTCAGGGCTCCTAATAGTCTTGATGGCCCAAGTGATGCCATCTTGTAGAACACTAGCATGTATTCTCCATTGACAATCTAGTGTGGCACAATCAGCAGTGTATCTTTTATTGTCAGCCTTGACAACAACTAAAGTGAAGCCTTCTTGAATACAATAATCCCTTAAAACATCCTTGAAATGTTCTTTGTCCATGAATAACATCCAAGGCCTTAAACAGATAGACCCAAACTCTTTTGTCTCATACACCTCACCATTCTCAGAAACCTGTCTATAATACCCTCCCTCTTCACCAGACCAAGCATGGTCTCCAAATGGCACATAACCATCATCAATAAACTCCAATGCAGATGTTACCAAATTATCTTCTACCTCTAAATCACTTAAATCCTCTTCTTCATCTATTATGTCATCTTCAGGAGGTATGTAAGAACTGTCACTATCATCCTCTTCACTTAACTGGTCATAGTCTACCCTTCGAGCTCTTTTAGTTCTACAACTACTCTCTAGGACCAAGTTTCTCTTTGTTTGTGTCTTAACAACATATGTTCCTGTTCTCTTAGCTGAAGTTTTAGGAAGTTTCTTTTTTCTTTCAGTCAGCTGAGGTCTTTTAGAGGGATTTTCAGAAGGTGTAGCCTGGTTCATTTGAGGAGGGTTTTCAGTGGTTTGGGTTAATTGAGGGGCTTGGGTTAATTGAGAAGAGCTTGCGTTTGTTGATAGTGCTTTGGTTAATCTAGGACTTCTTCTAGGAGATAATGAAGACAATCCCCTACTAATAGTCTTAGAAGGAGATGTAACTGAAATTGAGTTGCTTTGAGTGTTAAGAACATGTTGTGAAACAGGGGGAAGATCATTAACAGGTAACTCAGTACTGACTGTATCAGATTGTGTCATTCTCTTAAAGGGTAATTTTTGCCTTCTAGCAGGGATTGGAACCGGAACATGAGTAGGAACATGAACAGGCACAGTAACATTTCCTACTACATCATTATTTCCTCCCTTATTTCCCTGGTTACATGCTCTTACAGTTCTTGCTAGTTGAAGGGTATTACATGGTACAGTTTCTGACCCCATCCATATGTCTATTTCATTCTTCCCAGCTTTCCTACTAAACATCTCCATAAGGTCATTATCATTCCTTAAATACACATGCTTCATTTTCCAACTATAACCTAATGAAGGGTGTTTGGGTAGAGGAACCTTATGTTTTTCAGCCTCATCATATAATTCATTATAGATATCAATAAGAAGGGATTTGTCAGTATCCTCAACCCTAACATCAACTTTCTTACCCATATAATGCATTTTCAACACCAAAGAATCCATTCTGCAGTTTATATAATCAACACAACATCATAATTCAAAATGATAATTATGTAAGAACATAATCAAAAGCAAATAATAAATAATCAACACAAAACTATTAAAATGTTATCAATATAATGATTATTCAACAAAAGATGAAAACTTTAACAAAATAAACTAATAATCAGTAAATAAATCTACAGTAAGACAAAATCAAGACAACATCATAAACCCAGTCACACAAAGTTTGATCGACCTAATAATAATATAGGATTCCGTATTAAAAACGTAGCATGCAATTTAGAGAAGCGAAAATCAATATACCTCTTTTGATCGCCAGAAGATGATGATCGCCAGACGATTTTCAGAGAAGGAAAGGAGAGAGGACAGAGGAGATGGAGTTGAAAGGTCAGAAGTGTGTTGAGGAAGCCAAGTTTTTGGTGTTAAAAGGGTTTCTTAAGTATTTTGCTCAGTCATCGCCATGTCATTGCCATGTCATTGCCTAATAAGCATCCTAGTCATCAATTAACGGCTTAAACTAACATCATTTGACGGAGATTAAACTCAGGGTTACGGTTGATGATAATTAGCAAATTGAGGGGTACCATATGGGTGTTTTAAAAAGTAGGGGTACCATGTAGAATATCAAAAAGTTGAGGGGTACCATGTAGAATATCCCTATTTTTTACCTCTCCCTCTAATTTTTTAACACATCATCATCTCTTTCATCCACTACATTTTCCACTATCTACATCCTCTTCTTCTATTTTGCTCCTACAATAGAGAGGATCCTCTTACATTACTATTCTTATTATTTTAATTATTTCCAATTTTTATAAAATATAAAAAAATAAAAATGATACACACATGTAATATATTAACTAGAAAATAGGACCAAGGGCCAAGATGAGCTTTCCTCTAAAACTAGAGGAAGAAGCCATCTTCCTCTTACTAAGAGGATGATCTATGGAGGTTGTACAATAGGGAGGACCTCCTCTTAGATGAGAGAGAGTGCTAAGAGGAGGTTCAATCCTCTCTATTGTACATGCTCTGAGGTCAAATAAAGTTATGTTTTATTAGGTCATTTTCGGGTGGGGCCATTTCGGATCAGGTTGATTTTGCCAGGTCTAGCACGACTTTTATGTTTTGGGAAAAGAGGAATACCACGTAGACAAGGTCAGTCCCAATAACATGATCAAGTCAGCCCGAGGCCTGACACGTCTTTGTTGTCGGGTCAATTTTCCAGTGCGGTCTATAGTCGTACAACGCTGAAGTGCCCATATGAGGCCCAACCCGCCAAAGAAAAAACATAAGGGGCCAGGTTAAGAGGCCAAGCTTAAGCTAACTTAGCTTGGTCCGGCTTCCGTCTTAAACAAGACTCATTCTAAATATAAAATTACAAATTTTTACTTAAACGAAGATAGATGTTTAATTCGTAAAATGGGTCAAG
>JAGPOY010010810.1:4219-14331 GCA_018983105.1 Silene uniflora | reverse complement strand
GGTAGGGAAACGGTAATCAAGTTAAAAGAACACGCGAAACAACGGGGGGTAAAACTCAATTATATGGACTCCAAAAATAACAAAACCACGAGCAAAGAAAAACGTACTAGAGGTAAGGGAATAACTGAGACAAGAAGAGGGTAAGCAGGCTTACGTATAAAGGTATGGTTCACTAATGTTAGTACGGGAGGAAAGAGTATAGATATAATACAAAGGGAAGGGTTAAGGCTTAACTCACACACTTCCAAAGTTTAAGGTTCACATCATCAAAGTTACTCCACTAACATTCGAGGGGTCCCTCTATGCTCAAACTCACAAACTTCCCAATTAAGATCCTCGAAGTTCTCATAAGGTTCACACCTCTCATATTCAACTCTAGTAATAACAAGCTAACCACTCACTCTTAAGAATCACACTTCATAAAAATCAACTCTATCACAAACTCTTAAGGTAAAGGTATGCAATCACTCAAATTAACAAACGGTTAGATCTCAAACTCATCTACCTCTTTCACCTATAACGGATTCCCAAAAGCGGAACTACACTCAACCGTAACACTTTCTCATATCTTAGATTTTCACCACATAACCTCAAAACTTCCAAGTACATAATATTAACAAAGGTTTCTCACTACTAAGTCCTTCTCAACTCAAAAACTATTAAGGGCCAACTAATATCAAATCACAACACAAATCCATTATGGTCATCAACCTCCCAAAATATTCCTCTAAATCTGACATCATAGAAATTCACTCACCACCGAGTTCTCAAGAAACAATGTTTTAGTTGTAACAACTCCTCACTACCTCAAAAATCCACACTCTAACACCATAAAATGAAACGATACTCCTGGACTTAACAATTGGTGTCAACCATACCGCTATCTTTCCTAGCTTCCAAACATGCACTAAGACTCTCCAAAAGTAGCTTAGTTTCACTCTTATCTCATACCTCAAGTAGTATTCAAGTTCACTCACTTAGACTAACTAATAAGCCCACAACAAGCATTACTCACATGGTAGCATCCACATTATCAACTCTCATACCCAAAGTGATTACAAAACAATAAGCTCGGCTTACCCACTCTACTTTACAATCCTCAACTCTACAATTCAAACAAACCCACTTAAAGTCAAGTTCCACAACCTTAGTAACGGTACAACTCACACTTATACCCAAAAATTTCATCAATCGAACACACTTACGCTATATCTAAGCAACCAAGCATAACGATCACCAAGGTATGTCTCACCATGTTACCAAAACTTTCTCAACAACACAACCTCTCAAAACAAAGGGTAGGGGTCTACCACGAATAAACTCCCCAAAGGCTAAAACATTCAACTAAGGATACATCTCACAAAAGAAAGGGAGCCATCTAATAGGTATCAATGGTAAGCAAGAAACAAAAGATAAGATGGTAAAACACAAGGGTAGCTTCCATGGTAAAACAAAAGAGGGTTTAGAAGAAAGGTAAGCATCAAGAAGTAAACAATAAGGCAAGCTACACTAAAAACGAGAAAGGAATATCCGGCAAGGTGGAGGCATTCTTCAAAATGTTGAGCAATCTTCAACCTTCGGCACTAGGAACCAAGACTCGATCATCACATGGGTCAGCTCACGGTTTGTCGATACAAGTATACAAGAAACAATCATAGACAATCAACAAAAATGTTAGAACATAACAAAGAGCAATCACAAAGTAGACTACCACCTTGGGTCCTTAATTCTACCCATCTCTCACTCATTTTTTTTTTCACTGTCAATCTCAACTAGGTTTGGGGTACACGTGTGTGCGTCGGGAGCAACGTAGGCTCTGATACCAACTGTGAACCCCCGCAGTTAAACAATAAAGTAAACAACATATTTGTAGCGGAAAATGCGAGATTTTAAAAACTTTATTTATAAAACCACGGAGTCACTAAAACATAAGAACCAAAACTTAAGATAAGAAAGCTTTTATACAAATATTAACTTAAATGAATGCAAGGGATCCCGATCCCTTGATAATACACAAATATACTACTAAACGCTACTAGAAACTACAACGAATAAGGTCAATCTTTGTAAGTACAACGCTCGCTAGCTCACTCGTCGAAACCCCAAATAAGCACCAACCTGCAACCTGTTCATTCATTAAAAATGAATGCCACAGTCAGTGGGGAGTAACTCAGTGTTCTCCCAGCCATATTATATCAAAATACAGATAGACAAGAACATATTATAGCATATGAAACATAACCAAGCGACATAAGCATTTCAACATGAGAATATCATTTAATAAATGTGAGGTCAAACAAGAGTAATGGCATATGAGACATACATATCTACATATCATGTGGAATGGATAAAAGAGGCCAACATTATAATACATGTGACGGAAACCATAGCCATTTACTTTGAAACCCTTTAACAAACAATGGACGAGACGTGGCTACTAATGTCACACGCATACCTATGGCTTACATCTCACCATAAGTACGAATGGGAACATCAATCCCGTCGATCACATTGATACTACGAGGCTTGTATCTCACCTCCTAGTGTCGATATGATCAGGAGACTCATACCATCCAAACTAGACTTGACTTAAGAAGTGTCAGACATATACTAGTTTAGACCGACAAGACAAACAATCCTAAACTCCAACCACCTGGTAGGACGACGATCATATACGGTCCTAGTCTAAACCTGGCCAGACTCTCGGGAGGTAACATTACCCGATTCGACATACGACAAACCACTCGTATCCAAGACTCGATACATGGCACATACTCTCGTAACCAAAGGTCGAGTAACCCCTAATCGGAAACATGGCACATACTCTCGTAACCAAAGGTCCGAAAAAGGGCGGAAGGGTGTCCAAACCTGAAACGTGGCACATACTAGTAACCAGAGGTCCGCGAAAGGACGAAAGGATAGCCAACTCCGGAAACATGGCACATACCAGTAACCAAAGGTCCGAAGAAGGAAAACAGGAAATGTCAAGTCCTCACAACAAGTATACATCACACATGAGTCACAAATAAAAGCAATGATAAACACATGATCATAATGTAAACAATTCATATATTCGTTGTTTAACAATCATGTGAAAGATATTTGCATACGAGGTTATTAATAGAAACGATAAGAAATGACTTAAGTAATGCGAAACACAAGGTAAAATGTAAAAAAACTTATTCGAGTCATACATACGTATTATAAGCATGATAAAGATGCACATCCAACAAGTAATCCAAGCCCCAATTGGAAACAACAAGTTTATGTATCGATTACGACAAATGTCAACTTCAAACAATAATAACTTTAGTTATAGACGCGATATGGAAGTGAAACCAATTAGAGGTGATAGCTTATTCTCTTACGGTTCTAACGATAGGTCACACGCCTCAAACAGACAAGTAACGAAGGAGTTATGGCCATTTTACGAAAACTGGTCCAGGCTGTAAACATGGTCGATCGACCACAAATTTCAGTCGATCGACCACATATTCCAGTCGATCGACTAAAAATTCCTGTCGATCGAACACACATTCCAGACAATCGACTAAAAATTCCTGTCGATCGAATTTTTCTCATCAACACATAAAATAAGTCGATCGACTAAATCTTCAGTCGATCGACCACCTGCAACAGACATACGAGATTCCAGCAACGAGTTGGCAGCCCATTTCGAGACGCTTTTAAGACGAATTTCTTAGCATGAATAAGACGGTATTCACCAATTTACACAACCCAATTACAACAGTGTATCAATGACTTAATTAAACACGATAATAAGACTTAAATAAGACGGATTATAATGAACATAACTAAACAAAAGACTAGCAATTTCCTCAAACAAACATAAGATGGTTTCACATACAAACTAATTCAATAATGAACATGTATAACATGTAAAGATTCAATCTTTAGCAAACATAAGAGTAAACTACAACAAATAAGCACATAAATTTGACATAATATCGAGTAACCCATCACCGTTACCTTTAGCTCTTCAATTCTCTTCCGGATTGTCCACTATTTCCCTAGAAAGATGGAGGACGGAATAAGGAAGAGTTTGGCGCGAAAATCACTTGATTTGGTCGAGAAATGAGTTAGTTATGGTGATTTGAAGTTTTGTAAGGGAGATGTATAAAAATGGTGGTAGTTGTTGGAGGAGTTTGCTGAAATTTTGAGGAGGGAGAAGGAGTTAGAGTTTGTGTTATGAGTTAGGTTGAGAGAAAAAGAAAGGAGAAAGACCCATTGGTCAACCTAGGCCCAAACACTTGTTATAAGACGATAAACACTAAAAACACGTCCTAAAGCTAGCTATACACCTAAGTCGGATATTATTATCAACAATAATATTATTATATATGTAAAACCACATTTTTATAAAAACGGATTTAAAATATAATTAAAATAATAAAATAGCTAATTAAATCATAAATGCCAAAACGGTAAATTCGCGGGTGTTACACAAACTAATAAAAGCTATAAAATTACACCGTCTCCCCGGCAACGGCGCCAAAATTTGACACGGCTGTCGCAACCCTATCAAAAGTAAAACCAACTGGTCTCAACTAAATGCAGTCGGGATCGTATCCACAGGGAGATGGGAACCTATAGCTAATGAGTCCGTCTCAGTAACAAAATCGGGGTTTATGTTTGTTTGTCTAAAAACTACGAAGATTAAAGGAAAAGTGAAATAAGTGGAGTAAATAATAGGGAAGAAGAACTAGGATTGTCGGTTCACCATGGCTTTAAGGGTCGGACTAAAATCATGCATATCGTAATCGAATCCGCGGGTAGTGATAAGGTCCTTTCGGTCCGCTAATCGCCATAAGACAATACTAACTTAGCTTTCGCCCTAATTAGTAATAATCCTAATGTACGTCGCAGATCTGCTCTATTCCAATCTTTCGATTTAGGTCAAGGGAGTATCAAACCAATCAATTGAATACGTCGACTCAAACAATTAAAAGACAATTAAATTGCAACAGAACATACGGATCTAATCAAAGTATACTAATCAATCTGTCCTAACTTTGTCATGGCTCCCCTAAATCCTAGCAATTAATTTAGCTACGCATATTGGAGGGAAGAACAATAACAATGATGAAAGAAGTAATTGTCAACATGATTAAATTAAATTAAGAAAGAACAATAATACCGGGTTACAAGAGTAGAAGGGAAAAGTAGGAAAGTCGATCCAAGCCGTCGAAGGAAAACGTTTACTGTAGAAGAGTTCTAAGTAAAGGAAGAAGTGAGTAATAACTCCTACATCTCGTCCTATATAACTTAAGAATAAAAATATCTTGCGTTCAATACTCAACATAGTAATTCACGCGGCCTAACAGTGATAACCCCTCGATCGAGCAGTTTAGTCACTCGATCGAGGAGAATTCTCTTTGAACATCAGTCGATCGAAGGATCTCCTCTTGGAAAGTGCTCGATCGAGCAATGTGCTACTCGATCGAGATCTTGTATTAGGGAATATGGTCGATCGAGCACATTAAGCACTCGATCAACAGCTTTAGTATATTTAACTCGTCTTATCACCCCTTTAAGCTATCTTCACGCATCGCGAGGCAGCTAGTTTCCGTTCCAACTCTCAAATGCATGCTTAGAGGACCATATTAGGCTGGTTTCTCGTCATTTCGGTTCATATCTGTAAATTAATACAAAATAAACCAAAGTAGACTATTCGGGGCATTTATAGTAAAAATACTACAAAATAGGCATAGAAATGCGTGTTAAAAAGGCCTAAAAGGTTTATATGAAATGCACGCATCACTGTCAGACGGATGTAAGTATAATGGAGATGTCATAGGAATGTAAGTATAATTTAGGCTGTCAGACGGATCAAAGTTTAGGGATACCACTCATACCAATAATGTTTATAAAAATAAAAAAGGTACCACGTAAAATTCGAAAAAACACGAAGGTATCATAAAGAAAACCCCATAAAAAGATTTTAAAGCATGTATATCTATATAAAAAAAATCTAAATTTGTAACACGGGTTTGACATGTCATGATAAAAAAGGGTCATTACGATTTGAGAAAAAATTCAAGTTGAGTCGAGCAGCTAGATGAACTTTGATATATTGGAAAACAATCGTTTGTTAAATACATAAATGCGTTATTCCGTAAATTTTTATACTCGATTAAAGGCACATAAATGAGTTTTTTCATATATAAATAAATCATGACAACTACAATTATAATACATTTTATCATACGTGAAGAAAAAAAATATTTAATGTAAAACATATATCTAATGGTAAATATTAKTGTACTTTATACGAGTATCTTTTAATTATGGTATCTAAATTTCCAAAATAATTCACCTCCCTTTAACACTAAAATTTGATTCTAACTTCCATGCTTATTAAAATTTGATTCTAACACATGTCAAAATTTCATTCGTGGTGTATAAAAGATTCGGTACACCAAGTGTAACCGTATAGATTTACCCATTTATCCAACTTAATTAAATATATAGAGAATACTATATTTACACTATCTTGCCTTAGTCATATTTGTAATTTGTTGTTTATATCAATCTTAATAAATTTATTACACTTTAATAATGGTGTAATATTAAAAACATCCGGAAAACAATCTATCCCTGTTGAAAAGAGATTAAAAAACAAAAGTTACAATTTAGTCAAGTTAGGATTTCTTTCACCAAAGTTTAACCACCATTCCCTGGTGATTATAATCAATCGTCGACGATTTCAAATGTCTTTATATACATCCGACAATGCCTACAACAAACTAATAAATCGTGACAAAAGTTTAGTAAATCGTGGTTATATACATAAAAATAAATATATTTTCACAATATATTATGACAATATACGTATAATGTATTGATAATATATTTTTTTTCTTACGAGTCTCTTTTTTGTCCTTAGAGCCTGATGCGATCACAAATAAAGTCTTATAACTAGCATGTTTACGAGTCTTTTTTTTTTGTAGTTGACAAAATGTTATTTAATAAAGTCTTATAAAAGCCTGATAACATTTTGTAAATTTAGTCATATTTACGAAAAAGACAATCGCGACACAAAAATTATTGTACCTAACCATATTTGATAAACCTATTAATAATTTCTCAATTTTTGAAGTAGGGAATTTAGGGTGTACCTCAACTTGTTTGGAGGCCATCGCACCGTCGTCCAACTCTTCCACCAAATATAACAGTGCGCCTGCCTCATTGTGCTTCACACACAGGTGAAGCACATTCTCCCCACTTCCCGTCCGCTCTCTAGCGGCATACGGGACAACCCTAACCAACTCCTCCAATACTTGTATCCGACCATTCATCGCAGCCAAGTGAACCGGGTTCCTTCCCTCGAGGTCAGGTATTAGACCCATCCTCGGGTTCACCGTAAGCAAAGCTTTGACAACCTCCAGATGACCTTTTGCCGAAGCCATATATGCAATGGTGTCCATTTTGTCGACTAATCAACCTCTTCGGCTAATTCGGGCTTTCGTCGAAGAATTTCTCTCGTGAAATCCTCATGTCCTATATTTGCAGATACGTGTAATGGCGTCTGCGTAAAATTCTTCTTGAAACTCAGTTTATCGAGAATGAATGGATCGTCTTGCAATAATTGTACCAGTAGAGGTACATTCCCTTCTAGGTCAGTTTGTATTTCCATGAGAGAATGAGATTTTTTTTTTTGGTTAGAAGAGATTGAGCAATAGCATCTGGTTATGTATGTATTGCTAATAATTGAGTGGCTGGGAAGAGGTTGCTTCGTTCATTACTCCCTTTTTCTCTGCTAAAGTGCTTTTTGCCACATGACGTGTCAGTGGAAGAGAGTAGGGTGCAACAGTTATTTTTTCGAAAAGTTGGTGGGCGAGGTTTGAGGTTTGAGAAAGTATCATTAATAATGAATTGTTGGTTAATCAAAAGTAGACTAGAAGATTACAAATTTGTTTGCTTTCAAATTGCACTGGGTTTAGTAGTTGGCTAGGTAAAGTGATAACTAATGAGCAAAATGGAGCCTTTAATACTTTATATCAAGTCTAAAACTGATATGGTGAAATATTATCATCAAATTAAATTGATAGATTTAAGAATATTTTTGTTGTTGTTACATGGTATAATGATGTTGTGTTACATAAACTTGGTGCTGACAACAATATTACCCCAGTTCCTCGATGGCTCCAGAAAATTGCGGGGTAGGGGGAGGGGGCCGGATGTACGCAGTCTTACTCGTGACACAAAGAGACTTTTTCCGAATGGCTTAAAATGAAAATTGCGTCGAAACTACATTGAATGATTATAGGGAAAAACTATTTGTTTATAACCATGGTCGGCGGGTGTGGAGTCATGCCGAGCTATTTTATCGGCGACATCCGATAAATTTGAGCACTTGTAGAGTACACCGAAGAGCGCAAGAAAGTAAAAAAGAAGTAGATACTTTGAATTAGAAATTGTTAACTTGTTCATTTTTCGGCAAGAAAGTAAAAAAAAATAAGTCGATACTTTGAATTAGAAATTGTTAACTTGTTCATTTTCAGGCAAGAAAGTAAAAAATAAGTCGACTAATCAGTCCTTTAGTTATTCGGCATTCCAAAGTCCGCATTGACAATGATTCAGAATACTCTTTACGATATAGAAATCCTTTGTTGGACGAACTAATTTGCAAGTAGATTAGTTTTACGTATTGGTTCAGAGATCCAACATGTCTCATACACTACGCCAATTCTGGCCATCAATAACGAGCGTAACTCAACGGTTTAATGCATATAACAACGGCCCTTAGAATACCGTTAGTCAATTACTGGCGGAAACCTAAAGAGCGCTAAATATAATGACGGTTTACAAAAAAAAACCATTGTAATAAAGGTTTTAACACGGTTGTTTTTGGAACCGTTATTAAATATATGTCACGGTTTCTTTAACGTCGTTATTAAAACGCTCTTATCAACGGTTGTTAAATAACCGTTACTAAACTAAGAACACGGCCTTTTAAAAACCATTGGTAAATATTCAATAGCAACGGATTGTTGTACCCGTTGTTATTATTTTCTGAAACGGGTTTTGTAACCGTGATTATATTTCTATTATGAAAGAACGCTTCATTTGTGCCCGTTGTTCTTTATCGTTCACTAATTAAGTATAACCGTTGCAAACGTTTTTCGATATTTGGACTGGTTTAAGTTATGGGTACGGTTTTCGATGTTTAAAATTCAAATAATGAACCGTTGCTTGTTTGACCAGGATTATTACTATCCGTCCATTATTATATTCACACATATGCATGCATACATATTTCTCTATAAATATCACTTATAATGTAGTGATCAATTTAACATATCTACCAATTCAAAGTTCAATTAATTATAGCCTATAATTTAATTAAAAATATTACACTTCGATCACCATGTCGTCGTCGTCGTCTTCTAAACCCGCTGAATTGCAATCAAATACCCGCTATGTCCATCCTATTACATGTATTATACACAACCTTCCAATCAAATATGATGACAATGGCAATGCTTATTCGAGAAGTCTTACTTGGATGATAGATATGCTTCGTCAATGCGGTTATACGAACGTCAAAAAGGTCCATCCAGGTTGGGGTAAAACTGGTTTTCTTGGGTACGCAATTATTGAGTTTGAAAGCCATGGGAAGAAGCATGAGTCTTATCGTCAAGCGAGAAAACTCCAAGCAAGATACGAGGATCGTGATGCAGGGAGGACTAATTATTATACAGATGATGGGTTACAAGCGCTATATTTATGGATTGCAACTGATAGAGACATTGATCTATTAAGAACATATCGGCACTATATTGACACTATGCCTCGTCAATGGGAGGCGGAACAAGTGCCTCCTAATAATCCACACATTGAATTACCAATATTTATATCAATCGCAGGGGAATTACAAAATGATTATGTTAATTAATTATCATTATTTTTATTATTCTAATTAACGTTGTTGAAACCGCGCATTTTTTTAATTTCTTGTTATGTACGTATGTGCTTTTCTTGAATATATATGTGGGTTTTAAAAATATTATAAAAAATGTGGCTATAAATGATGAAAGATTCTTTATTAACTAACCTTCATTATTACTTACAACTTGTTAAAGCATCCT
>JAGPOY010010794.1:8428-19258 GCA_018983105.1 Silene uniflora | reverse complement strand
CCTCACTTATACCTTCCATTTCGTCTCCTCCGCCCTATTCTCCTCATACTACTTGCCCTTTTCCTCTTACCCTTCTTCCTTCTCTTTCCTTGTACCTCTCCCTCTCTCCTGTCCTCCTCTTTCTCTCTGCATTTTCTCTCGTGCAATACACCAAGATATTCTTGATTATTGATGTTTCATGTACATGTTAACAATTAACTTTTATGTGAGTTGTAGGTACATGTTGATTGTCACTAAAGTAAACTATTGTCGTTGTACTTCATTGACAAGTAAACTGTCCCTAAACAAAACAAGTACTCGTAAATAATGCATATGTAATTTTGTTAAGAACATGATTATTAAGAAATAGTCGCACCTTGTGTTTGAATGATTAGTTGTTAAAGAATATAATTAACGAAACTAACAACAATGTACAAACATGGTAATTATTGCATCCGGTATTTTTTTATAAAGATGCTCAACATAACTAATTCTGCTTATCAGATGTATAATTATACTAATCATCAGTCAATTGATGCTTATCTATGGCAAAGCTCCACAAGTGACGATAATTAGAGACTGTAATTTCTTTTTTGAAGTTTTAGCCTTTTTAAACTTGATAACATAACCATCGCCACATTGAGCTTGAGCATGTGAGGATAATTCATACATTTTTCTTATAAAGATTATTCATAGAGATTTTTGTGAAAAGCAACATATACGATGCATGAAAGGGAGACGGCCACTGGCGGTCAATATAGCAAACAATTGGGGAAAAGGGGGTTTACCATCTTTCACTTCAGGTTGCCAGGTTTTCTAATGTATCTCACACTTGTTTACCATTAACCATCCTAAGATTAGAGGAATCGATCTGGTTAGTTATGTTGGGTTTGGGTCGAGTCATATCAAATTCGGGTCCTATAATATCAGCCTACCCTTTCGGGGACGAGTCAGGTTCAGGTCTGGTCAAAATGATGTGCCGGATCGGGTCATATCAAGTTCTGGTTGAGTCACTCAGATCGAGTCATAATTGTCAGCTTTACTTGTGGGCTATACTTGCCAACTATAAATCACAAATAGGAATATAAGATGGAATGAACAAAGACGTGTGATACTAACCATAGAACTTAAGTTAAGTCTCACATAAAATCGTCTCGTCGTCCACCTATAAGTTTTACTCCATATATCCGATAGGCTCGTTGCCACAAACTTTCAAATTGTTTCACATTTGAGCTTGGAAAAATTTGACAAGGTTCATAAACAAATTCCGTGAGATATGTTATGATAACATTACTGTGGATAAAAATCTCATTTCAGCGACATTACAAGTTTCTCCATAAAACAGTGATCTCAATGTTTGGCAGCTAACATATCACTAAAATACTTGACATAAGGTTTACTGGTTTTTCTAATGCCTGGATCAAACACGATCAAAACCAGCGACCATCATTGACATTGAGAAAAACATCAGGGACTAACTGTTTTTCTGACTCGCTTTCATATGCCTTTCTTTTCCGCGTTTCACCACATGGTGGCCTGAGTGAAAGAATCAATTGAATTTGAATCAATGAAAGATATATTCTCGTTCAAAAAGATAAAAATCTATTGCCATGGCAATAAGAAGATAGAAGAGTACCCTAGGTGGAGCGTAACATCTGAATCTTCTTTCCCAATTTTACTGCTAGCTAAAGTAGCAACTTTGTCAGGAGAAGCCTTTCTCTCTATGGGATAGTATTCTAGATACATCTGCTCCAACTTCTCAGTTGGTGTCACAAAGCCTTGAAGATAATTTTGCCACCTGCAATACCCCAAAAAAAAATCTGAATACGGATCTATTTCGCCAAACCACACTTTATTTGTGTACAAGATGAGATAAGAAATGAACTTAATCACCTGTCTGCGTAAGCTCTCATTCTCCAGCAATGCCTTTTGTTCCTAGATAAAGCAGAGTAATCATTAAAGAGTAACGGTTAGTAAACTGAACATAAATGACTGTCTCGAATTTAACGTACATGTACTGAATTTGGACCTCCAACACTGACTAACCACATAACCTAGTTGAACTTCAAGCAATCATATGGTATAATATTAAACAAGTGGGATGCGTAGCTATGGTGAACCCAGAGTTGGTTCCTAGTGAATAACTATTCCCTTCTAGTCAGCCTGTAGTTCCCCATTTCCTTTTTCATGCTAGTCGGGTTTTGTTCCCTCTTTCGTTATTTGGAAGCCTTTGTGTGGTCCAAATTCAATTCCATGTGGGATAGGGTGTTTTGTGTGGTCCAAATTCATTTCCTTACTTTTTGTGTAAAAAGAAATTGGAACAACAGGATGAATAGGAGAGAGTACATTTTATCCCTTTCTAACCATTACGTAAGAAAATTTCAGTTTTCGGTTGCCTGTGATCATACATATGAAGCACTCACGAGTGAGTACATGACGTACCTGTAAGTGTGAGAGCTCCAGCTGCTCCTCCATCAATAACTGGTCCTGCATCAGCAAAAACTAAAATTAATGTCTGTATCTCTTAACTGAAAAAGACAACCTAAGATGAGCGCAATTTACAAGCACCTTCTTCGCTTTCACAGATGATTATCCTTCATGTAATTGGTTTTCTAGCTGTTGGAGATCTTTTAAGCTCAAGCTTGACAATTCCTTACCCTGTAGCCTCCTGTGAATGATTTAGAATTTCTGAGTTGAGACAAAAAGTGGTATTTTTCGTAGTTCATTATAAAAAGATACAGGTTAAGTAATATATACATTTGCCCCATCTGGAGCTTTGTTATCCCATCTTCCAGAGAATCGATCTCTATCAATCCTAACCTGTAATCACAGCAAAGCATTTCTATGTTAAAGCTGCGCTTTTAAATTATCAAATCATCCCTATTAGAGTTCTATGGAAAAATCAAAGTTCATTAGAGCACAACCTCATCCAACTTTTTCCAGCTACTATAATGTCAGCTGATTCCCGTGCGTTCTGTTAGCTCAACAGAGTTTTTTTCATGCTGCATACAATAAACCACGGCATATGAAGTATGGATACAATGAGCATAAGATTTAGCGAACCTGTGATCAGTAGTCATCCATCTCCTCTTCTTTGTGCTGACGCAATTCAGCCTACAGAAAAGGAATAGTTACATAAAATGGATCAGAAATAGCAAACACAACAGCAGTCACATAGTGATACTTAAAATGCTAATTCATTCATTTTGCTCTCCAATTATAATTTTCTTAATGCATGTGGCATTGTCCCAAATAATAGGTAAATTCACAGAGGGAGTATTTATGAGAACGATGACAAAGATTATATAGCGATGTTGGCATGCTGTTCAGTAAGTGTTGATCATTTCAACGCCCATCAAAGCACACTATAAAGTTAAGAGGAATGAACCTGTGTTGGCTTTGGAGACGGAGATGCAGCATATTCTCGCCTAAGCTTAATACCATTTCCTCTTAAATTAACGATGCCAGAGAAGCCAGAAGCATCAACATTCAGCCATGCCTCCCAAGTAGAATCCTCTCCAGTAAAAAGGGCATGAAGTCCCTGCATAGAGGTGAACACACAAGGAAAAAAAATTACTGTCAAGTTCAAGATACAAGATCTCTACTTTTGGCAGTGCAATATCATACTCGTGTAGATCCTTGTAAATCTACTCTAGCAGCAAAGAGTCCCGATGGTTGAAAACTCCTCCGATGCGAAACCTAAAAAGTAACATCAATCACGTCAGCCCCGAGATTGTAATGTGAAATGTGTGTTTAAGGACTGTAGATGCGGCCAAAAATTCATAAGTAATCTAAGTTAGACCTTAGCCACCATCCTCATGGATMCTACTCTGAATATTCATCTACAACTACCTATTTATCTTTCTATCATCTGTTAGGAGAAAGCAATTTGTTCAGCAGTGGTGACCTTGTATTTATTCGTGAAACCTAAAAAGTAACATCAATCACGTCAGCCCCGAGATTGTAATGTGAAATGTGTGTTTAAGGACTGTAGATGCGGCCAAAAATTCATAAGTAATCTAAGTTAGACCTTAGCCACCACCCTCATGGATCCTACCCTGAATATTCATCTACAACTACCTATTTATCTTTCTATCATCTGTTAGGAGAAAGCAATTTGTTCAGCAGTGGTAACCTTGTATTTATTCGTGAAACCCTATAAATTCCAGCTGAAGCCTGAATGTGTACCAAAATGATTGACTCGAACTGAACTGACTAAAATGAGCTAAATTGGCATACAAAAAATTCAGATCCCTATCCAGCCCTCATAGCTCATTTAAACTCATTTGAAATATAAATTCATATCCAAGTATATTACGGAACTTTCCTAATGGCAATCTTAACAGAATGGACGAGAAGGTAATGTGTGATAAACGAACTATATAAAGATTTTCACTGTTCTTCAATATACAAATGAAATAATAAAATGAAAAAATAGAGAACCTGTGTTTTATTCATATTTCAACAACCAAGTTTTGTGCAGACTAAAAGTTCACCACAAAGCTCCACCATTAACAAAAAGAGCACTTTGTTAAGATTATACAATAATAAAGAAAATGTATACAAGTAGAAAGGACTATAAAACATCTTAATTCCTTATGAGAATTAAAATTCTAATTATAACCTGCCTTATATGATTTTAAAAGCTGTGGTACCTGTTATAGAACTTATTGAAGGCAAAGGTTGTAGTCTTCTAGATACAAGATACTAAGATAACATTTGAGACAATTTGAATGCCTAAAATAAGTCTTTACTGAAACATGCAAATACCTGTCTACAATAAGCAATTTCCAGTTGCTCGGCGACATCTTCCCGAAGGGGAAGCCAATCAAGACCTCCACTTTATTCAAACCAACGACCTCTTAAGACATGCCTATTTTCCCCATTCCAATACACATGAAAGCAATGTCTTTTCGCTAAATCTACCTGAACCAAGTAACTAAACAAGCCTAAGCTTTGAAACTTTAAAAAAAAAAAAAAAATTGACAGTCATTGTGAACTTTCATGCAATAACAAACACTTGTCTTAATATATATGATACGACATCCAACTCTACATTTAGATGGTATAGCTTTTGTTGATATGGGAAATTTTATTTGGTTTCCAAGCCGCCACTGAATAAATGTCGTTTCCATGGCCCCTAATATAAATCAATAAAGCCACAACAAGACCAAGCAATGTCACGTTTGAGAAGGCTTAAATGGATAAATAATATTTAAGTTCAACCAATTTGCTTTAAAAAATTGTCAGCGTTTACTAACATAAAAACCTAGCCACAGGTCGCACCACTTCCAGGTCTCTATAGATAGATATATGGAGCTAACTGGGTACCAATATTCATGCACTGTAGTATCAAGTATCAACTTTGTAAATCATAATGTTCCATGTTACAGTCTCTACTCTCAGGTTATCATTTCGTGACGAACTGCTACAACCAAAACCCTACATTTCAATCAATAAACTCCTTACATACCAATATTACAATATATACGCGATAAATTCCTACAATAATCTCTATATCAAGGGCAATAATCACCTAAATAGCGGGCAGAACTCGAAAACATCATTATTAAATCGCCATCAACACCTAAAGAACTAAGCTTACTCATGATTTCTCATCTCCTTCCCATTATACAACAATTGTTGGTGGTGCAATGCTATACCGATCTGCACACCTCACAATTTTACGATAATTAAGCTAAACTTAACTATTAAAAAGAGCTATTTAAGCTAATGACAATGCAAAACAACATCTAATTCCTCAAAACCCTATGAAAATAGCAATTGGGCAAATCTGTAAATCCGAAGAACGCTAAAAAAATAGCGATTAGTTAGATCGTTCACCTCGAGTTTGAGCAAAGCCTCGAGATTTTTGACCTGGAGATTGCGAATTGGGACAAATATCATAAATAATGATAAACATACTTGAAAATGACAAATTGATTGAAGAAAGTATGGGCAAATAGGGAGTGCGAAAAGGGGAAAAACTAACAGCTTGATCGTGTGTCTAAAGTGATGATCTGTTCATTGGCGATCACTACAGCTATCTTCATGCTAAGAAAACGAAAGTTAGAGCCTTACAGTTGACAAATATTCAGTGAGTAACGAATGTTTAGAAGAAGCCACAAATAGAAGAGAGAATTACTTTGTATTAGAAGCCATCGCCATATTTATAGAGCCCAGTTATCCAAAATTCTGCAACTATCACCAAACAAACTAATCAATGAGCCATGGTCTCTAACTTCGCCCAATACTAAACATGAATATCCCATTGAAAAAAAATGAGACGCTAGTGCTTATTGATTGAAAAAAAATATGCAATTAGGATTTGATAACAACAAAATGAACGAAATTAAATTAAAACCTGAAAATAGCAAGAAAAAGGATGACAGGATACTCACAAAATAAAGGCAAGAGAGTTTTATAATTTAGCGGTGAGAACCTTAATTCTTCAATAAGCTGAAAACGTGGTTGCTGATGCATGTCTTCCGATGTCTTTGCTTTCATGGTTGAGGTTGTAGTGGTCATCTTCAGTGTTTGTGTGGTTGAGGAAACAACAGAGGAATGAGTGGTGAGTACAACACGTGAGAATGAAGGGGCAAGTGAGTGGGTTGGAGATAATATAATTCTCAACTTCTGCCCAACAAAATTTAATATCCGCACCAACTATCCGCATCAAATTCCAACCCAGCCCAAAACATATTTACTGTTCATTCCCTAAGTTACTATTCATCGATGAATAGTAACTTAGGAGCTCCCACTTTTAATAAGGTGTTAGAGATATAGGTATGATAAATATCTAGCTAACTAATTAAAATATGGGAAAATTTAATTTATTAAACTTATCTTTAATAAAAAAAAAAATCTATGGGAAAAAAATAATAAGTCGTAAGACGGATACTCCGTCTTAAATCTTAAACGGGTCAAATACAATCACATGGTGCTAATAAAGACAACTTTTCGCATTTCCTTGACTACTTGTTTTCCATGTGATTTGGTATGTATTTGACCGTCTTAAATAAATTTTAAGCTGGATAACTACATCGTAAACAATAATCTATATTAAAAAAAAATGGGTCTTGTAAAAAATTTTGACCGACATACATTTAAATTAATTTTTTTTGACAAGCGTATGTTATTACAAGCTAATTTATAAATGTTGATGTAAACAAATTAAAAGAGTAAAATAAGTTAATTGGAAAGTTGAGGTGGTAAAGGCTGAAATGAGTATGGGGATAAAGTGTAATGTTTGAGTGGGTCTGAGTGTGTTTGAGTCCGAGACTGAAGAACAAAAAGTTAGTGGAAAGCTGAGGTGGCCGAATCTTAAGTCTTAAGACGAGTCTGGGGATAAACTTAGTCTAATAAGATAACTTTCTGTTTGCGAAAAACTTGAATTAAGCTTGTGAGTTTAATTATTGATTCTTCCTTACAAGGTTGAGTTTGCGTGTTATACTTTAATCCTTGCGAGGTTGAGAGTTAACACGTCCGGATTCCACAAATTGTCCCAATTTACGAGCAATCTCACGTTCAAATCGACGCTATTTACATCAATATAATTCCACTGCAACATTACTCTATAAATCGTCCAAATTCATACTTGTTTTACATCAGGCTTTTACAAAACAAAAACAAAAACAAAAAAAAAAAATCTTCAAACAATCAATTACAAAAGAATCTATAATTTTGAAATGAATGGAAAAAACTAGAAAGCATAAAAAAATCTTCTCCCTTTATTAAAAGAGGAAAAAAGACGACTCAATCTCCAGCATCGAAGGCAATCCACCAACATTTTTGCCCTCAACAACCTACGTCCTGGGTGCAGGTTCACTGAATGAGGATAAATAGTTCAATCAAGGTTATCCTGCTTAGCTACATCTTACAGAAGACTAGATGCCAAACCATACAAGTATCTACGCCGTTGCGCCAGCCAATTCTTTGCCGGGAGTTGCACGAACAACATGCTGAGGCTGTGTACAAGGCAAGGTTCAATTGTCAAATGTTTACAACATAACACTCCACAATATTCAATGAGTTGGTTAATCTCACTTGAGATTTCGAACAGCTACAATAAAGCCTAGCAAATAAGATTAAGCTTAGGGCAGTCAAACGCAATTTCTGACTGGAGCTACAGGAGTGACGCATGACGTTCTTGCACATATGTTACTTCAACTCGCATTAAAAATTAGTGAAGGATCTTACAGGTAGGAACTCCTCAACCGAGCTTACTAATCCAACAAGAAAAATTATTCATCCAAGGAAGCAAAAGCACTTGTCCAAGAAAATTATTTGTCTTCAGACATATCATTCTACTTAATATATTGTGAAGTAAGGAGTAGTAGTTAAATATCAGAAGTAAAACTTGACATTAAAAAAACTTTTAAATGTGAGAAGTAAAATTTTACTTCGGACAATTCTACTTCTCACATTTTCTCATCTATCTGTCAAATGTTTGACTCAATCTGAAATTTCCTTACTAACTTAAGAAAGGGGACAATTAATTTGAGATGAGCTATGAGGGAAAAGAGGACCCATAAAAAATGGAAAGGTGGGAGTATGATTTAACGATTTTAAAAATGATGTCTCAAACCTCTCTAACTTACTATACAAAGCTAGAAATATATTACCTCCGTCCTACTTTCTTTCCATTTCATTTTGTGGAGTCTCCATCGTTGCACATTGACCGTCTTTTTCTCCACTTTTATGTTACTTTTTCTTGTCAAAAATATTATTTTGTAAAATTTTTGTAAAAGATTTTAGAATGATAAATGGCGAGACCAACACTAGGATATGTGTCCAAATCCAATATCCACACTTGAAGCCATTTAAGAGTATTAAATCCGTGATCAAAAAAGATGAAAAATAATAAAAAAAGGTATTAAACCCGCGTATCACATGTATAGGTTTCATTCTATATTTTAATGGGGATAGTTTTTTTGCAAAATTAAGTTGGAATTTGAGATGTAACTCATGAATTCATAGTTCACCTTCATACTGAAATCAGTGAAATGAGAACATTTATCATTCAAAAATGACATACTGAAATGAGAACATTTATTTAAGTTATTTGACATTCGTACCTCCGCAAGCTCTTGTTCATGTTTGGGAATGAAAGCAGTGTCGACTTTCCCATTTTTGAAGTCCTGTGTAAGAGGAAAAGGGAAGGAGAAAAAAATGAGGGATTCCCGAACAGGAGAAAAATATTTATGAGGAACGAATTATATAAAAATAAATCACCTCGACTTCAAGAATAAGTTTATGGTATTCAATAGTTGTTGGCACACCTACATGATGAATATTTAAAAACTGTTAGAATCAACACCCACTCCAAAGATGACACTTACCAAGGTCCAAACTATAAACAAATCTAGCATCCTACTAAGGCAACTCTCATGTTATACTGGTCACAATTTTAAAAGCACAACAATTTCACCTGTAATGATTGTATCTTCAAGGGCCCTCTTCATACGAGCAATGGCCTTTTCTCGAGTTGGAGCCCAAACAATCAGCTACACTAAGCAAAATGATACCATAGTTCAGTAATAAACAACTCCACCTTACTAAGGTACCAAATGGCTAAACACAAGTTTTTATCCGTTCCAATGAAACACAATTTTAGAAATACACACTTTGATTGATGTAGATAAAGAAAATCAAGGAACGAACTAAAATGCATGGTAAAAATATGTGCCTGACAGGTTTTACTATCACATTCCATACTATTCAGTATTCACATTATAACGCCCTCCAATAAGTATAAATAATACTCCAAAATATAGCACAGACGGACTGCTAATGTGATGAAAGTGATTCAGTTACAGCTGGTTTATAGCCAAAAGTGCTTCAAACAACTTGAAAACTTTTTTCAAACATTATCTATGGTTTAAAGCTTGAAATCTAATAAAAGTTTTTAAAACTTGTTTTGCAGTAAAATGTGAAAAGTATAAAGCACGAAAACAGTAAGTATTTCATTTGCTTTGTACTTCAAGCAGCCCATTTATTATTGATGCAGGGATGTAAGAATTGAGGGGGTCAATTCAAGAAAAGGTTCTAAGATACTAGCATATATGGGTCACGCAAGACAAATCAATGGCGACAACAAGTCAGCAATCGCTATTGCTAAAACCTAGTTGGTCACAGCAAAACAAAGCATATGAAGATCAAATTTCATGCCATTCGAGAAGCAAAACAAGAGAGGGAAGTCTTTAGCTTGTCTATTCTCCTACTGCGTATCAAATTGCTGTAATTTTTTTTACTAAAGCTCTAGCAAGAAAAAAAATTTGAGTTTCTAAGACACAAACGCGGAATTATGGTGAGGAGTGAGGAGTGTTGGGGTATGAGACATTTCTAGAATTAAAGTTCATGAACTTATTTAAGATAAATTCTATAATAATCTATGTACTATGAATCTAGATTATTCTTGCATACATCCTAGAATATGAAAGATGGTATGTTTACCTATAAATACCATGAAATCAAACATTTTCAATCACAGAATAAATCCTTGTCGACAATATTTCTTTCCAGTCTTATAAAGTATTCCAAATTCCAACAGCACTCCTTACAGAAACCAATAGGTGATTGGGTTGAGCAATATGTTCGAAATGTAAACATTTAGTAGCAAACATTGCCCCTGAACATGACAAAAATAAGCATACTTTTTCGCCCAGACTTAGAGAGAGAGAGAGAGAGAGAGAATGTAGTCTGACAGACCTTGCCAAGAAGAGAATCATAACTTGGTGGAACAACATAGCCAGGATAAACGTGGCTATCCATCCTTACAAATGGTCCCCCAGAAGGCAAGTAGGTGGTAATTTTTCCTGAGACAAGAGATGCATGTAACTTTAATTTACC
>JAGPOY010010784.1:0-12587 GCA_018983105.1 Silene uniflora | reverse complement strand
TCCCTTTTTCATTGAAGGATAAGGCGAAGCTATGGATCAATAGCCTTAATCGTACCGCGTTGAGAATCACCGATTGGTCAACGTTGGCTCTTGCTTTTTACAAGAAGTACTTTCCACCGGAGAGGACTCAAACATTAAGGAGCCAAATCACAAGCTTCCGGCAAAGGGGGGATGAAAGTCTCTTTGAAACTTGGGAAAGGTACAAGGAGTTGCAAAGGCAATGCCCACATCATGGGTTGGACGCTTGGTTTTTGGCTATCACCTTCTACAATGGGTGTACCGCCGAAACTCGCCGAATTCTTGATTCCGCCAACAATGGGCGGTTTGATCAAATTGACACCGATCGTGCTCATCCTACTATTGAGTCAATGGCCATCTACGATGCTCCATATGTCAATTTCCGGAGTGTCCCGATCATTGTTGTCAGAATCCCGATTCGATCCTACGATTTTACGATTTAAAAATGCTTGACCGATCCTGGATCCTACGATTCTATCACGGTTGTAGAATCTTACGATCCTACTCATTAGAAAATTTCGGAAGATAGGATCATAACCCGATCCTACGATCTTGCGATCCTACGATCCGATTCCATAGTAAAAGTATTAATATATGTTTTTATATTATGACATCGTAAAATTGAAATTTCGTGCAAGTTATAGAAACATGTTAATATATCGATACTAAAATCATTAATTATCAATATTTTATGGGAAAATATTAATAAATACGTGATTTGATCTTAAATTATATATTTTTACCAAATAAAAAACTATATTTAGTTAGTTTGTAGGATCTTATGATTCTACGATCCGATTCTACCGATTCGATCCTACCTTCCCCGTCGATCCAAAGTAGAATCCCGATCCTAACAACATTGGTCCCGATCAAAGGTAATCACGACTCCTCTACTGACTCTCTTTTGATGGCTAGACTTGCTAAGCTAGAGTAACAAATGGGTACAACACCTCAACAAGTCAATGCCATGGCCACTACTAGCCAGATCTTGGTTTGTGATGGTTGTGGGAGAACGGGTCACGTAGTGATCTATTGTGGAGCTACTCCAGTGGAGGTATGTGCTTATCAATCAAGCTTTCAAAAACAATTCTTTTATTGCCCAACCTCAAAATAACATCCACTACAACCAACCAACTCCGAACAATTACGTGCCACAAAATCAACCACCACTTTACACCCAACTCAACCAACCTCAAAATTCCCAACAACCTAATGGTCACAATGCCCAAAGGGAAGATGTGCTTATAACGTTGGTGAGCCAAGTGAGGCAATTAAATACCAATCAATTAGCTTTGTTGGCTCGGGTGGACTAGGGTGAACAAGACCATAGGGCCTCCTTAGCTCGGATAGAAAAAATTGAACAAGAGCAATTGGCCACCACCAAGTCACTTGGGAGTCAAATGGCTCAATTGGCCTCTTCCATTTCCCAATTACTATCACAAGGAGGAACGCCACATGCCACGGTCAATGCTATTCATGTAAGTAATGGTGCAAGTTGTGAGGAGCCATCGATGACTTTGGATGAGGACGATGAGGTAAGCAAAGAGAGCAAGCTTGGGGGAGTTGTTGATAAGGAGGCTAGTGAAGAGCCCATTGTCACAAAGGTAGTCAAAGATAAAATTTCCACATCTAAAGTGAAGGAGCCCGAGGCTCGACCCAAGGTTCAAGTACCATTTCCACAACGCCTACCCAAGTATCGGGAGAGTAGGATGGGTAAGTTCATGGAAATTATTGGTCAATTACAAGTCAATGTACCATTCGTTGACTTGATCAATCAAGTCCCATCTTATAACAAGTTTATGAAGGAGGTCCTCAATAAGAAGCGGTATTTTGATGATGTTGAGACCGTAGCTTTCGCCGGTGAGTGCGCTGCACTCTTGCAATGTAAGTCTCCTCCTAAACTTGACGATCCCGGTAGTTATTCTATACCTTGCACTATAGGCACATACCACATAGATAAGGCCCTTTGCGACCTAGGTGCTAGTGTAAGTGTCATGCCCTTCTCCATTGCTCAAAAGCTTAGTTTAGGTGCTTTAAAAAGCTCTACTATCAACCTACAAATGGCGGATCGCTCAATGAAACGACCCCTAGGTATGCTAGAGGATGTGCCCGTCAAGGTTGGTAAGTTCTTTATACCCGTTGACTTTATGGTTCTTGACATACCCGAGGACTCTCACACCCCTATAATTTTGGGTAGACCATTTTTAAACACCGCAGGAGCGGTAATTGATGTGAAAAATGGGAAGTTAACATTGGAGGTAGGGGATGATCGTATCACCTTTAGCAAGAACAACACTTTTAGGAGCCCCATGTCACAAGAGTCTTGTTATTTAACTAACACTTTAGACTCTATTATTGCTCCTTCTATGACTCAACCTCTACTAACAAATTCTTTAGAGGTAGATGTTGTTGATTGTATTCTTGTAGGTGACGATGCTAAGGAGGGCAAGGATAACGTGGATGCTAAGGAACACTTCATGGATGACCCATTAAAAGACTCCATGGGAGGTTCTAAAGAGGATGGTGCATGTTCTTCAACAAATAGACTTTCACGTTCTCAAAAGAGGAAAGCTCGAATGGGTTTACTCCAAGAAAATTGGATATGGGTGGAAAGGGTAACAACTCAAATGGAGAAGCTCTTGGGAAGTAGTCGGTCCAATGACAAGGATTGATCGAATTTTGCCACCATTTGCGTCGTGCGGGACGTTAAACCAGCGCTTCTCGGGAGGCAACCCGAGCTTTATTTTGTAGGCATTGGGAAAAAACATGGAGTATTATTGCTGCTGAAATGTCGTCCCAAGTCAATGTTCCCGTTCGGGGACGTAACTTTCATAATTGGGAGTTTAATTGCAAACACGGAAGAAAAGTCTAAGGACCTGGATTCAGTCAATCCCGATCGGGACGGCCTGAACCCGATCGAGACCGCCCGTTCTTACGCGTTTGCTCTTTGCTTTGGTCTTGAGAGGTAACCCCCCCTTGCTTATGCTAGCTTGGGGGACGCTAGCTTGGTATTTATACTAAGTAGAAGAATTAGGTTAAGTAGAGGTGGAGTGTCGCACAAGGGCAAGGCGGAGTCGTTAGGAGAAGCTCGGGTCAAAACGGAGAAGATCAGGTCACACTGGCGTGGAACCCACTCGGGTCGAGATGAACCCGCTCGGCTTGAGGCTCATCTCGCCCGGGATTAAATCGTCCCGCCCGGGATGGCTGCTATCTCGCCCGGGATGGATCTGTCCCGCTCGGGACAAGAGTGGAATCATTCGCTTTTGCTCAATTCTGTCCCAAAACTCGTGGGGGTTGGTTCTAGCCTTTGGGTTGCGTCTCCTCTACATGCTAGGTCCTTGGATATCGTCATTTTAGCTCCGAAATGCTCCATTTATGCACGATTTAGCTCCTCCGCCTACAAGTAAGCCAAGACCCAATAGAAAAGCAAATAGGAAGCTAAATAGCACGAAAGGACTCTAATAAGTGCGTAAAAACAAGTGAACTAGGTTCTTTAAGGGGGTAAAAGTGCGTATATTTCGGTCACATTAGATGGGTATGTGGCTGAAGGGATTGAGAATGAATAATTGACTTCCGTTGTTGATATTGTTTATGTTGCATCGATGATATGACTAGTATTGGTTGCTGACCCCGTTTGTGTTGTCTTTGACCTGCTGTGATCCATAGAGGTGGTGAGCAGCTTGTAGGAGGTGATTATGTTGATGGAGTCGGATGGAGGGGACACAGCCGAGTCTAGTTCTACAGTTGTAGCTTCCGCTCAGTTTAGTTTCAGTTTTAGTTGTTAAACAATTGTTTTCAGTTTACGTTTGGTTTTGAGACGATGTAACTTTAACATGATTTATACATTTTAATAAATTATCCTCGATTGTTTACTTTATGATGTTCACTGCCTCGGGCAACCGAGATGGTAACATCCTTATATGCTAGAGCAGTCCCTGATAAGGGTCCTTGGTATATGAGGGTGTTACAATAATGTGGGGTAATTACTCAACGAATAAGTGTTTGGGCCTATGTAAAATGATCCATTCAAAGGAAGAGCAAGAGCTCAAGAGAAAAGAGAAAAAAGCTGGACTAAGGGAAGTTTTCGAGCGTTCGAGGAGTAGTTACAAGGAACCGGTGAAGAATGCCTATATAAAGGGGGCATTAATCCAAGTTCAAGACAYACAACAAATCAAGCAACACAACAATTACAACTTAGTTTATCCTTAAATTCTTAGTTTAGTCTTAGTCTTAGTCTTAGATCTTGATTAGCATTGGCATGATAAGGACATCCGATTATGGAGGTAATATGCTCCCATAGTTTGTATTTTAGCATCCACAACTAATCTTGCGAAAACTCTAGTTGATGTTGTATGAACGATTTTTTTCTTGATATATAAGTATCTTTGAAGATTCTGGTGTTTAAGTTGACAATTGTATCATTCATACTTGAGCGCTAAATTACAAAACTAATTTAGCGCTTGTTATTAGATTACTCATCTATAACCGTGGCTCGAACCCTTGCAATTTAGGGGAGATCACAAGTGTAGGAGAGTAGTTACGACCTACAGGGTACCTTAATGTACTGTGTTTGTTTCCACACAAGCAAGTTTTTGGCGACCACAATGGAAGGATTAATATAATTAGGGTAAGCTTATTGGTAGTTTTGAGACAAGACTTTGATAAGTCTTAAGACAAGACTCACTCAAGACTACCAATAATCTACCAAAGTCTTGAAAAAGTCTTAAGTTGAATCTTGGAAATCCAAGACGGATAATGTATAAAGTCTGAGGTGAGCCTGAACAATAAAGAAATAATAAAAGTTAGTGGAAAACTGATGTGGGTTTTAAGACTTGGGAAAGTCTAACTGATAAACTCACCCTTAGTCATTCTAATATTTTAAATCTCATATTAAAGTGGGAAAAGTACTCAATCAGATCAAGATCTAGAAGAGAGAAGCGGGCAGTCAAGGTAAGGGGCAAGACCTTACCAATACTGAGAATTTATCCTTACATAAAGTATCTAGCGATGATTTTTTGGAGACTACCCTTGAAAGGAACTTGGAAAGTCCTCGTTCTAGGTCTACTCCTAATGATATATTTCTTAATACACATGAAGAATCTAAACATACACGAAGCATGACAGATGATATTGATGATGCAAATAAGTGTTATCTACGTTAATTACATAAGAAATATGTAAGATCTTTGAATAATGTGTTAATTGAAGTTAGATAAGCCATGAGAACTGATTTTCATGAACATTATCCGGCTCTTAACTCAAGAAAATGCTAGATTTTTCACGAATATTGTGAAATCAATTACTGAAACCTTGAAGACACACCAAAGGTAACATAGGGAAAATGGAGTATTTAAGAAAAGGTGAAAAAAGTAAGGGTAAAGAGGAAAAAAATAGATGGGGTATGTAATTGTAGGTTTAATTGTGAGTTAGTAGATGAACTATGTAATGACATTTTGTGTAAATATCTAATGGATATAAAAAAAACTTGGTAATGGTGTGGGCCAAATAAGAAATGTTACATTTGGTGTGGTACGTCCGTTTATAGTAAGTGTTATCTTTGATGTGGTACGGAGGGAGTATCTTTCAAAGAGCTATAAACTTAAATTCAGAAATTTTAAAAAAATTATAAAGTACACCAATATTCATAATTTTTTTATGATCTACAAACAGAGAACACATATATGATACTATATTTTAGAGTTTGTTCTATTTTTACTTGAAAAGTAAGTTAAGGTAGCGCTGCAAGACCTACCTTAAAATAACAAAAATCTGAAACTAGGTCTTGTAAGTAGGTTAAGAATTATATATTATATATTAGTATTTAATTCTGGAATTAGGTCTAAGTAGAACTACAGGTAAGGGTGTTCACCGGTTCAAAACCGGACCGACCGGACCGGACCGGATGAACCCACGGACCGGATCACCACATATCCTAAGACCGGGGATCAGACCGGTTAGGAGGGGACCCGGACCGGAGCCCTTAAGGTCCGGTTTTTTCCGGGTTTGGACCGGACCGGTACTACTTTACAAGGCAAATTGAGTTTTATTTTTTAGTGTGGACCGGACCGGACCGGACCGGAGACCGGTCACTAGATTTTTTGTGACCCGGAGACCGGACCGGTATGTATCCGGTCTGGACCGGACCGGACCGGACCGGACGGTCCGGGTCAGTCCGGTTTGCCGGTCCGGGCCACTTTTTGTTCAGCCCTAACTACAGGAACAACAATGTGTGAATAGCATTTTAACTCATAGAACCTCTTATTCGGCCTATTGTTTCCCTTCTTTTTTGCACAAAAATTAAGAAAATGAATTTGCACCACGCAGAACACCCTACTGCACATGATATTAAATTTGGACCACATAAAAGTCTCCAAATATGGAAAGAGGGAACAAAACGTGATTACCATGAAAAAAGAAAAAGAAAACTTTAGGATGAATAGGAGGGAGAGAGTACGATATACTGAATGAAAAATGAGTTTATTAATCAAGTGACCAATTAGGTCCATCTTGACTCAATTATCAAATAAGTATAGAGGTCCCAGAATATAATTGCATCAATTATCTCGTTCACGAGACAAATATTAATACTATTATTGGAATAAATAAAAAAGAATATATAGAGGAAGATCTATATCACTCTACTCAACAATAGTAAATACACAGAAGAATTAGTAATCAATTATCTATATGATGCCTTTGTATGTGATCAAACTGCATTATTTTTCAGGGGTATGTCATGAAATGAAGGGGAATCCAAATTCCCGTCTTGCTCATTAGACTCGATCAGCATCAAGACGACTTCCCGCATGGAAGGACGGTCCAATGGGGACATGTTAGTGCATAGTACAGCCAGCTTCATAACAGTAATCATGTGATCAACAATTGTTTTGTCTTGTAGATTTAGTCGAGCATCAAGGATTCCGGGTGTCAAAGAGTTACTTCGGATATAACTTTTTACCCAACTTACAAGATCGCCTCCTTGTTCTAGAGGTTGTACTGGTGCTCTTCCAGTTAACAGCTCCAAGAGAACTACACCGTAGCTGTAGATATCGCATTTTTCAGTGATCTTCATAGTGTAGGCGTATTCTGCAGGTGTGTGACACATTGTGAATAAAATGTCTTCAATCGTCTAGATTTTCTTACCATAAAACGGAAAACTTCAACAAGAGCACACAGAAGTGAGTTAAGGGTATTTATAATGGGTCGATTGTAGTGTAATAATGAGGTGGTTCACTATAGCCGCATGGTGTAACCTATAAAATAAATGAGGGCCTGAGGGGGTAGAACATTTTTGTTAACACACAAAATTTGCATACGGAAACAAGTTCGTGGAGCGGTCTAAAAGGAGTACAAAACAAGTGGGTGACACAAAAGTAGGGTTTCAGTACTTGGGTTCATAAGAGCTCACCTCGCAGTGGCACAGTAGCTAACAAAGTTCTAAACTTGTAACTACACATATAATTGTAAGAAGTAGAAAACTCAGAAGTTCATTGTTCAAGCAAAAAGGTCCGCATATTAAATGAAACAATGGCGCTCATAAGGCTTTCTATATATACTCTATGTTGATGAATCGATATCTATTGGCATAGAACAGAATTATTGAGTCACTGTGAATTTCTGTTAACAACAACATTGTACCTAGTTTAAATTTCCGACATACGTATCATTGACAATCAAGGCCACATAAATTCAAAATGAAACAACTCGCCCAACCTTCCCTTTGACATAGTCAGTCAGTCTGATGTTTTGGAAAAATGAAGGCCACATAAAAATCCAAATAAAAACCCAAAGGTACCACGTAGAACAACTCAAAATAATAAAATAAATATAAATATAAATATCTCAAAAAAGTAATAAGGAATCGTACCAGGAGCAATATATCCATAGGACCCAGCAACTGCAGACACTGATTTTGAATGAGGCATGTCAACAACCTTTGCTAAGCCAAAATCTCCAACATGTGCTTCATACTTGTCATCTAATAGAATATTGTTGGACTTGATATCTCGATGAATAATCCTCGGTTTACAATCATGGTGCAAGTAAGCAAGACCTTGAGCAGCCCCAAGAGCAATTGAGAATCGTTTGGGCCAATCTAGGCAACTAGAAGCCCCATGAAGCAACTCACCCAAGCTACCATTTGACATATACTCATAAAGCAGCAAATTTGAACAATGGTGATAACAAAACCCATATAACTTGACAATATTCCGATGTCTTATTTTTCCAAGAGTCAAAATCTCAGCTCGGAAACTGTTATCGATGTTGTTCCCCTCCCGGTTAGACCCTAGCTTCTTTACAGCAATAGTCAGTCCGTTCCTCATCACGGCCTTGTATACTGTGCCACAAGCCCCACTCCCTATGATATAACTATCATCAAAATTATTGGTTGCCACAATTAGATCATGAAAAGTGAACCCTTCTTTTGGAGGGAAGTAAATATCCGAAATTGGGGAGGAATCGCAACTATCTTCAGAAGAATCCACAGTGTCAACTGGCCGACGTATGTGGAACAATATAACAACTATAAGAATAAGTGAAACTCCACCAATTGTAACGGCAACTATAGTAATTACTCTCCCCTGAGAAGACCCAGAATTTTGTGGTCGTGGGCCCGAATTAGATGTTGATATAACATTGCAAGAAGCTAGAGGTTGACCACAAAGACCTCTATTTGCAATAAAGGTGCTGGCAGCCATGGACTGGAACAATGATATGGAAGGTATGGGGCCAGTTAGATCATTGTAAGAGAAATTCGCACCCAACAAGCTAGAAAGGTTACCCAAGGTGCTCGGAATCTGACCGGTCAAGTGGTTGTTATTGAGGTAAAGATATTCCAATAGATAAAGGTTTCCAAGCTCTGATGGTATACTCCCAGTTAGATTGTTATTGCTAAGGTTCATTGCAATCTGCAAACTGGTCAGTGATCCCAGTGAAGATGGTATATGGCCCGAAAACAAGTTTGCACCCATTTGAAGGCCTGTTAAACGCGAGAGATTTCCCAAAGCAACAGGTATATTACCAGAAAGAGTATTTTCAGAAAGCATTAGAAGCTCCAGCTGCAAAAGAGTTCCCAGCTCGTCTGGCAGAACGCCTTCAAACCCGTTAGAGCTAAGATCGAGACGTTGAAGGGTCTTGCACTTTGCAATTTCAATTGGGATTTTCCCAGTGAGAGAATTGGATGAGATATTAAATGTCACCAATTGTGTTAACTTTCCAATCTCTTTCGGAAGTTCCAAGACGAAATTATTGTTTGCAAGATCCAATCTTTGTAACTTCGTGCAATTGCCAATATCAGGTGGAATAGGGCCGCTAAACTTGTTCTGTCCTAACTCAATGGCAGAAATATTCTTCAATTTACACATTTCAGAAGGAAAGCTCCCAGTCAACCTATTCCCAACCAATCGCAATTGTACCAGAGACGAACAAGTAACAATCCCCGATGGGATGTTCCCGTAAAGCTTATTTGACTCAAGATTCAACAACATTAAGTTAGAATGACGACATAGAAATGGGGGGATTCTGCCGGTCAACAAATTGACTGAAAAGTCAACAACCCAAAGGGGACTGTAAATCCCGAGCCCTTGAGGAATGCTACCAGTAAGGTTGTTGTCAAAGAGCTGTAATTGAATCATCCGGGTTAAGTACTGAAACCCGAGCGGTATAGGACCCGTAAGAAAGTTAATTGAGAGGTCCAACTTTGTCAAGTTCTTCAAGGAACTCAGCTCATTTGGTATAAAACCATGGAGCTGATTTTGGAACAGGTATAGTAAGCTCAAATTCTTTATGTTCCCAAATTCAGCAGGAATCGTTCCTGTCAAAAAGTTCTCAGAGAAATCGACCTCAACTGCTAAAGAAAGATTCCCAATCTCCTTTGGAATTGTTCCATTCAACATATTCCTATAAAGATACAATTTAGTAAGATACTTCAGATTCCCAATTTCTGAAGGAATATCCCCAACAAGAATGTTCTCATATAAAGCAAGAGTCTTGAGATTAGTACAGTTCCCAATCTCTTTCGGGATAGAACCTGATAACTGATTACCCCAAAGAATCAATTCCGTCAAATTATTAAGCTTTCCAATCTCCTTAGGTATATTCCCATCAAGCTGATTTTGTGCAAGACCAAGATACTCCAAACTTTCACACCCACCAATCTCAGCTGGCAAACTACCACTGATCGCAGTTTGACCCGCTCTAAATTTTTGCAACAGTTTCAGATTACCAAGAGAACGAGGCAATGGACCGCTAATATTATTTGTGTACGCCTCAAATTCAACTAATGACACGAGATTTCCAAACTCTTCCGGAATGGGGCCTGACAACTTGTTATTGCACAAGTTAAGGTATTGCAGGGATGACAATTGACCCAACGACGGAGGAATAGGACCATCAAACTGATTATTGTTCAACGCGAGACTTTCCAAAAACGAGCAATTCCCTAGCTCTTTGGGTATACTCCCACTCAATTGGTTAAAAGAAACATCAATCAATGTAAGGTGGGCTAAACAGCCAACACTCGAACCAAGTGATCCCGACAGATTCATACTGTTGAGATCAAGAGACGATACAAGAGGGTTCGACAAACTATCGGAACAAAACACACCAGTCCATTTACAAGGTGTCTTGTCAGTTGGATTCCAGTCAGCTAACTGATTGAATTTATCATGAAATCCCTTTTTCATCTCAAGAAGACACAATCCCTCAGAATTCAAACCCTCACACAAGTAACCCACTTGTGCAGTCACAATTAGAAACCCAAACAATCCCAAAATCATTGCCATTTTTAGCAACACTTAAATTCAATAAAAAACCCACAATTCTAGCAACCTCAACATTGATAGATTAACCTACAAAAGTATATTATATTATTTCAAGAATTGACTCATATTGACAATATATTCATTCATCATGGTGTCAAAATTATACATAAAAAAAATGGCTCAGTCAACACAGAACACAATCAAATTGCGAAAAGTTTGGAATTTGCACCAATATTTATTGTATAGAATATTCTAATGAGAAAGGGTAGTGGGACAGAAGATGGAACACGAAAATGGGACAGGGAATCCGGACTCGAAAGGATCAAAGAAATAAGAATTAGAGCAATAGAGCATACCTCTTTGCCTAGTAGTTGAGCATGCCTATTGCCTAACAATTTGTACATGAAAACACAATACAACAACAAATAAAACTTGATTTGAGGCAAGATTTGAGGATTATAAGTGAAAAATAATGAAAAAAATAATGGGTAATATTGTTTTAAGGTGAAGGAAACCAAAATGCAATGAACAAGATGATATTATTGATGATGTGTGATCCAAAAAATCTTCATTTTAATGGGAAAAAAATGAAAACAAGGATATGGTAATGAGTAAAGAGTTGAAAGGAAGAATGGTGAAAGATGTTAATAGAATGACTGGAGGAGAGCTCGTGTATGAAGCTTTAATGGCCGACAAAGCATGCTTTAACCTTCCTTCCCTCCATATATTTCTCTCTCAAATCTTGATAATCTGGAAACCCTTCTGCCCACTTTTTGAGTGCAATGAGGAAAGCCGTGATGTATATGAAATGGTAGTAGAGTCTAGTAGTAGAGGAGTAATCTACTTTTTAAGGAAGTCTCATTGATGACGGGTATATCATTATAAGCTTGTCACGAGTCAAATATTATTTATACGGTTACATTGGAAAATAAGACGAAAATCGGAGTGCTTACAAAGTTATAAATGGCTTATCATTATCTATCTATGTAAGTTTTATTTGACCCGTTTCAAACTTACGACGGATATAGAATTTGTAATCTACTTTTTGGGAAGTTAAAAATGCAACTTGCTTTCATATCCTCTTTGCTTGGGACTTTCTTTCTTTTAACTTTGCTTATCTTTTTGGCACAAACTTATGTGTCAAAAGCATGTGGCCTTTTCATTGTTTATGGCTTTGTTTTGACTTATTTTCCTGGCCAATCCGGTTTAAGCCATGAATATTCAATATTATTCTTTCGGTCTCAATTATTTGGGCGACTTATTTTTTTCCGATACGGAGTATATTTTAAACACGGATATATCTTAAACACGGATATTTTTTGATACGTAGTATATCTTAAACACGGATATTTTCTCGATCATTTCCCTCCGAAAACCAAAGTAGCGGCACCCGACAAAGTAGCTACTCTTAACAAAGAAGTGACCAATTTGTTTTTTTTTTTTTTTGGTACGAAAAGTGACCAATTTGTAATAAGAACCAAATTGAGAATACCATTGCCATTTTAATGTTTTATACTCCGTACAATATAAGCCAATCTTATACCTATACGAATTTACATGTCTAACCATTTACGGCATTTAGGGACCGTTGTCTTTCTTTAAATTGAAATATTTTTTATTATATTGAATTATACTGATTTAATATGACTGAGAAATGAGGATCCGATCAATGATTTAGAAGATGCGTACGGTTCTGGAGGCTGCCAATCAACGGCATTTGGACATAAACAAGTGCAAGTGACACCCAACATTAGTTAAATGTTATTGTGTCAGTCCAATGTTTATAAATTGCTGACCAAAATCTTG
>JAGPOY010010758.1:0-10881 GCA_018983105.1 Silene uniflora | reverse complement strand
GGAAAATTATTAAAATAAGAGTAAAAGAGTTGTGTGGGGTTGGTGATAGGAGAGAGGGGTGAATTATTATGAGTTAAATAAGGAATTGTGGGGCCAAAACCATAAAGAAAATAATAAAATAGAAGTAAAAGAGTTTTGTGGGGCTTAGTGGGAGGAGAGAGGGATGAATAAAATAAGAGTAAAACTTACCAAAAAAGGAAACAGGGCAATTACTTGAATAATCCGTTTATGGAAAGTGGGGCAATTATAGTGAATAGGAGGGAGTAAAAGTTAAACATATTTTTAATGTACTCGTAAAGACGAATCAAACAAGATCTCACATGAATATATTTTCACTTACGTATCGAGAGAAAATCGAAATTGAATAGACACGTGTGAATAGTGTACAAAAATGAAATAGGTACAGTGGAGTTGAATGGAGGAAGTAAGTGTTTTCGAACACATTTTGCAAGATAAAAAGTACGGAGTATATCTAAAAAGTCAAACATCATTTTTAAGACTCAAAAAGTAGAAGCATCAATTTGCTGTTTCTATCTTTTACGTTTATTTTAAGATTTTACTCATAATACAGAATAACAAAATTGTATATTGTCAACATTCAATAATAAAATAAATAATTCATTTAAATTTTAGATTCCTTTTTTTTGCAAATACAAAACATCTTGATACATTTTTAACAATATTTTTTCATTCATCGTTTGTAAGCAAAAATTCTCTTTTTCGAAAGTTTGGCGCAAGATAGATAAACCAAACACTCCTTAATCGGTTTATAATGAGTAAACCTGACACTTACTTAATTAGTGTGTGTTTGGCCTAACTTTTCAGAGTGTTTTTGGAGTTAAAAGCATTTTTTGGCCAAACACATCATATATGTAAAGTTAAAAATAATTTCTCAAAAACTCAAATACCATCTTTTTGCCCATAAAAACATAAACAACAATTTGGTATTTCTCATTCTGGAAAACTACTTTTAAAAAATTAAGCTCTAGAAACAAAAACTCATTTTTAACAATCTAGGCCAAACATGCTCTTAATAGGTTTATGTTAGACGAAGTATATTATTTTTCTCCTACATCATCATTCAGTACTTCCATTTCTGATCGTTAGATCTTGTTAGAAAATAATCTAAAACGTTTGTAAGAAATGGAAAAGGAAGGTATAATAGAGATGATCTATATTGTATTGAGTATCATAACATCATAGCAGAAAATATTTGATATTTCGAAGTTTTTAAGGTGAGCAGAGATCACAACGCATTCAAGTCGCTAGTCTTCCACTTTATATTAATAGTTTACTTTTACTTTATTTTCCCCTCACACAATAAAGCAAGTGTAAACTATTCGTTGTGACAGAGAGCGCATTCAAGTCGCTAGTCTTCCACTTTATTTTAATAGTTTACTTTTACTTTATTTTTCCCTCACACAATAAAACAAGTGTAAATTATTCGTTGTGACAGAGAGAGTATGTGTTTTTTGGTCATTATGATCTTTTATTGTACTATATAGAATATAGATATGTTATAAACTTATAATTATGCTGAATTTTGTTTATAAATTGTCCGATCTCAATCACAATTCACAATTCACAATTCACAATCATAACATGTTCTACTTATACCAAGTAAGCATATAACTACGCAAGTGAATAGACAAGAATGGAGAGACAGAAAATGGCCTGGAGAGTCTAGGTATCTTTCTTGGGCTTTGCAGCCCCCAATATCTTGTGCTATATAATGCTCCTAGGATGCAAAAGAACTAACCTTGGGCTTTGCAGCCCCCAATATCTTGTGGAGGTTGTTTGCTAGAAAAGTTTTTCCCGTGTTCTTTCCTCCATATAGTAGAATCCCTTTCACTTTTCTATGGGCCGAACTGAAATATATAGAACCATGTCATGAAATTTCCATAAAAATTAGATACACTTGAAATTAATTTGAGTTGATATCGGTTAGGTGATATTGCACTAACAAATCGGTTTAATTTTGAATCCAATTATTTGTCAAATTTTCGGGTTTACTTCTATTGATAGAACTAGTATGGGTGCCCGGCTTCGCCTGGGCTACCTCTATTTAGCATTAAAATATATTTTTAATAAGTTATACTCCCTCCAAGTCTGCCTATAGTTCCCCTTTCTCTATTATATGTGAGGAGTATTATAATGAAAGAGGAACTATAAGCAGACTTGGAGGGAGTATCACTCATAAATTTATCATTAATATATTTTTTCAATGATACGGAATATCCTAAATTTACAATAAAATAAATTATGAGACAAATTCACTACTCCCGTTATTAACATTTTACTTAAATCGATTGTTTATCTAATTTTTTTTATGTATACTTCCTTTTGTTCTTTTTTTTTTTTTGTAAAATACTTCCTTTTATTCTTAGAATTGTTACTTTTATTACATTCGTTACTAAAATTTCTACTTTCACTACTCCCGCCGTAATTATTGTTAGTTTCACTATTTGTACATTAATATTGATAATTTCATTACTCCGGTTGTTATTTAATTCTGTTACTCTCACTACTCCCGCTCACTATTAATATTGTTAGTTCAACTATTCAAATGAGTAATTAATACTATTATATTACTATATCCAATGTTACTACAATTCTTTTCACTACTAACAAAATTACTTTTACTTTTTAAGTAACCAATGGGTGATTACTATATCCAAGGTTAGTTTTATTACTCTCACTACTCGAAATAAATATATTACATATATGTATTAAATTAATTAAGTAAAAAATAATTAGACTTAAATAATTATGGAATATTATATTTTTTTGAAATCTAGCTTGCTTTATTTACTTTTTAATAGTTTCCCAAAATATAATATATACTTATATTATATTTATTTATATTAAAATAATTAAAAATTTTATAATGATTAATAGCATAAGTGAGGCATGTTTATTTTAAGGAAATTAAATTTAGAAAAATTACCATGAGTTGCATATTTAACTTATATTATATTATATATACTTTAATGACTTCAATGTAATTTCCATAAATATGCGTCAAAGCATCTTTATAGTATTGATACTTTTAACCAAAATTATATCATATTTACATTGAAGTCCCTTGTTAAGGTTCATCACACGGTGCTAACAATTACAAACTATATAGTATAATTAATTTGTATAGATTTATTTAATTGCATTGAAGTCCCTTGGTTTCTGGATTTAGTATATAGTATTGATTCCAGTTTGGTTACCACTTACCACTGGTCGCTTTAGGGTCATTCCATTAAAACAAAAACTTTACAATTGCATAGTTTATAAGACCAAAAGTTGCATAAGACTATGTCCTTTTCCCTTCATAAAAAAATGTTACGTTAGTGTATTCACTCCGTAGAAATTATTTGTTTATCTTTTATATTGATTGTGAGAGGTATTTTAATCAAAGGTAAACAAATGATCGGAATAAATGAAATATAACTCCCATAAAGATTAATTGTTACCTCAAAACGGAAGAATGAGGAAGAGGAAGTGATACAGGTCCAAACATCCCTTCGAGAATAGTCTTCAATTGGCGCGCTAAACCACCAATTCCTAGCCAGTTTAATTCAAGTTCCAGATCATTAAGGTTAAAGTCATATCGCCATGAATTAATGGGCGCTGTACGAGTAACCCATGCAGTCTGGAAAAGAATGGAATGAGAAGAACATTGATTTCTAGTCTTCAACACACAACAAACTGAAGTTCAAGTTAAAGCTTTCAATCTAAAGCCTCGCAATCAAATGACCGAGACAAAGGAGATATTATTTACTGTAATTTTATACAGGAAGAGTTGTTATTGTGATCGGAGTGACAAATTTGTTGATGTATTTTTTGGTTTTATGGATCAAAAATGTAATTTGACATCAAATGTGCCGCGCAAAGCTAACCGAATACTACATTCAGACTTAAGAGATGGAAATAATCCTACAGCCCCATTTTTTTGCACCCATCCTAAGTAAAACCGCCCATGATCACCAGGGGCGGACCTAGGGGGGGGGGCCTCGGGGGGCACGTGCCCCCCACAACATCTGAGAAATTAATAACTTTTAGTGTACATAATAAGCAAGTAATTTGTGTGAGCATAGTTGGTAGAAGTTCTAATGAATAACCATGAGGTCCCAGGTTCTATTCTCCTTATGGGAGTATTTTTTTAACAT
Source organism: Silene uniflora (assembly GCA_018983105.1). Lineage (NCBI taxonomy): Eukaryota > Viridiplantae > Streptophyta > Magnoliopsida > Caryophyllales > Caryophyllaceae > Silene > Silene uniflora. The sequence goes on along the minus strand of JAGPOY010010758.1, from coordinate 6,721 downwards.
GATTTTTAGTGATTTGGGTTGGGCCTTATCATTTAATTGCTGTAGTTTTTCGATTTAATTGCAAAAATTGCTTGGAATAGGACTTGATCCCTAGACCTCAAAATTAAATAGCATCTTGCCTTTGAATTCTCAACCATTGAACCACTTTCCATTGTTATTTAGTAGAAGCACTAAATTGTTTTATATAGTAAGAGAGACTCTTATTTTTCAATACTTTTACAAAAAAACTTTTGTTGTGTGGAGAAAATTTTTCAAATAAATTACTTTACGAAAAAAATTCTTAAATGACTAATTATTGTTACATTTTGTTCTATATACATTAGTTTAGGATTTTTCAAAAAAAATATAAAAATTGTTGAAGGTGGCATCGAGGAAAAAAAATTTGTGCCCCCCTTTTAGTTCAATCCTAGGTCCGCCACTGATGATCACCACCAGAATCACAGCTTAGTTTGAGAAGGTGGCAGGCAATAGTCTCTTTTTGTTTTAATGGGGACTAACACTTATTTACAAGTGAAAATTAAGGAGAAAATAAATGTAAAATAAAAGAATTTGGAAAAATAAATAAATGAAATGGCATAGTAAAGCGCCTCGAGTGCGCCTCACTAGTTGCGGTTCATGCGCTTAGGTGCGCCTTTTGTATGACTTGCGCCTGGGCACACTTCAGGCGCACTCCTTTAAACTAAAAATCAGAGTGACCAACACCGTGGTCAGTCCATAAATCATAAGAAACACATTACAGCAGGAGTCGTATGAAAGTAGAGTATACCATAGGATCTTCGGGGAAAAATTTAATGATTGTATCCTTTTGGATAAGGCCTCTAGCTAAATCTCCTTGGGCACCCTTATGTCCAATGATGTCAGTTATTTTCATATCGAACTTCTTTGAAAGTATCCGATCATTGCGGCTTGGATCGAGCAACAAACTTTGGCCTTTCGTCATCACCTAATAGTAGTACACATTGACAACAGAATAATGCAAATCCAACTTAATTAAATTCCCTTTAACATATAAAAGATTTTGCGAATCAATTTCCCTCCCCTCCTAAAAAACGAGTTGAGATCCTCTGTCCCTCCCTAAAAGACAAATAGTAACAACTGACCGGAACCGAGGAGTAAAATTGAACCATGAAACATTGCCAAGTTTTATCAATATTTTCTAACAATGCTTTATCAACATATTTTCAAGCTCATATTTTTATGTTTTGTCTCCCTTTACTTTTACATGAAACCGTTTCTCGGAAAATTAAAATGACAAAATATTCCCTTAGACTCGTCATTTGTTTATAGGGATCACATCAATTTCTCAAAGGTCAATAGGGATCATCACATCACCAAGGCAAATGCTACTTAGTAAGATTAGTAATTAAGTACTACTTCCTTAGTCTCATCATTAGTTTATCTTTTTAATAAAAAAATTAAACAAACGATTGAGACGGAGAGAGTAAGTAATAGTGGTAATTTGACTTGTTTGAGAACTTACATGGCCAAGGAATTTTTTATGAGCAATCCGTTCCAACTCCAATATATTTTCCTTAAAAAATAAAACAGCCACAAGAAGCATAAGGAAGAATATAACAGGTACACAAAGGGAGCAACTGATTTTCAAATTACACGAAGGTTATATTTAAAATCCGTTTTAATGTTAAAAACGAAAACCTCTGTTTTAAAGGAGATTAGCGGTTAGAAAAATACCGGATACTTGTTGCGTCCCAATTGACCAAGATAAGACTTAGGACAGGCAATGGAAACCCATATCTGAGAGCAGTTTATATCATTCAAACAACCATTCCATCTCTTAAAATGAACAGTGTCAATGGGGTTGACACCGCCAAGGGAAAGTCTTTGATTAGCGTCAAGAACAACAACGTCCCTTGGTACAAGGCTGCATGGTTCAAGTCGTAGGACTACCCGATCATTCACTAGGGCCCAATAGTTATTATTCGGCCCCAAGTAATGATCCAGGAATTCCTCGAGCTCAGATGACACAAATGCCTGGTTACACAACGATGTTACCTCGTGGGCTCGTGGCGATCGATTATTTCTTTGTCGTTATCACTCACCTGTTAGCGGAACCAGAACTTGTAATTAGGAAAACATAATTAGGACAACAATATTACTCCGTATTATAGAGGGCCCCAATTATTAACTTTGTAAAACCATTAATAAATTACTTATGCCCTTATCATCCGATCATGATCATGGTAGTTACTCCCTCCGTCTTAGCCAATTGTTCCACTTTCTATTTTAAAGGTTTTTATGGGCATTGGGCAATTAGATCACTAACAAAGTACTTATCTCCTTAGCATCCGATCATGATCATGGTACTTACTCCCTCCGTCTCGGTCAATTGTTTGACTTTCTATTTTAGAGATGTCTTTATGGGCATTGGGCAATTAGATCAAAGTACTTATCCCCTTATCATCCGATCATGGTCATGGTACTTACTCCCTCCGTCTCAGTCAATTGTTTGACTTTCTATTTTAGAGACGTCTTTATTGGCAATTAGATCATTCACTGCAATTTAGTCCACTTATCGTCTAGTAAATGACCCTCTCCGTTTTTCCTAGTCTTTGTACCAAAATCAAAGGCAAAGAAATGACCGACCCGGACCGACAATGGGGAGTACAAGTAAGTGAAGGCAGGGGGTAATTAAGTAAAACAACTAACGATTTTACAATAACCTTTGTATGCAACCGTATACAATTATTATTATTGAATTAAAATATACGGAGTACCCAATATATCAAATTTCTACTTTCATATATGTTTAATTAATACACGAGATATATTATAATCAAACATATGAAATTCATTTGAAATGAGGGATTAATTGGCACGGGAGACATCGCTTACCTGCAATTTGAAGCCATCACTCAACAACCGTAGGTTATTATTCAACCCTGATTTTTTCTTCGTCCTCCTTTGTTGCTTATGCTTATGATTCTTTCTTTTTATTCTTCTTGTTTCGTAATTCATGTTTCTATGTATGATAATAATACGGAGTAATGATTAAATATGATTATTTTTTTGTTGGAAATCGGGATGTTCACCGTCCATAAAGAGATGATCAATAGAATTATACATGCACAGAAATTCTAAGGGGAGAATTCCGGATTTTACTAAGGTTTGGTTTAGGGTGAGACCGACTGAGACGTTTCACGCTGCTTTCCTACTTCCCTTTATCATACTTTGCGTGGGTAAATGATTGACGCGTACGGTTTGAGAGTTATATTTAGAGAAAACCCAAATTAATTCTTATTTCAGACGGACGGTATCCGTCTTAATTGTGAAACGGGTCAAATAGGTATCATTTTGTATATAAATGGGGTGGATTCTGTACTGTGGAGCATGTGGCCACTGAATAGGGGTGTTGACGAGCCGAGCCTCGCCTTGCTCGGCTTGTGCTCGAGAACCAAAACTTGAGCTCGGGGTTACCCGAGCATGAAAAAATGTGCTCGTTATAAAGTTTGCGAGCTTTAACGCGAGCTCGAGCCCATATCGAAGATTATGTATGTAAAAATATTTGGCAAATCAGCGATACATTTGATATGTGTGATACAAAGATATAATCACGATAAAATATTTTCATAAAATATGAGCAATATCTTATGTAATCACACAAGTTCGAGCTGCTCACGAGCTTTTCGAGTCGAGCCAGCCTTTACTTGGCTTGACTCGTTAAGCTCTCGAGCCGAGTTCACACAAGCCGAGCTTTGACCGTAGCCGATCTCGAGTTGCTCGCGAGCTGTCTCATCTCATTAACATCCCTAAGTGTGACATACACAATATGACACAAAAGTGGGATAGAAGATCCACACTCCATATACATGCTATTACATTTTCTTTCATGACAGCCGATAAAACGCATTCTTCTAAAGTTTCCAAAGCTTCAGTAACCATTACCGAGGTTTCTTCTGTATAATGATCCTAGATGCATGGTATTAAGTATTATTAATGTCAAACCGACCCTGATTACCACAATAAGTCATTCAAATGTTAAGACTAAAACTAAATATAATGGCATGCCTAGTCGAAGGTTTAACTTTTCGACTAAAACATATGAAATGAAATTTAATGATAAGTTGTCGAGAGTACGATATAGTCCGCTTTGGACCAAGACGTCACGGATTTACTTTTAGACTCCTTCCTAAAGACCTCATACTATTATATTTTATGCCACTTATAAAAATGAGCTTTCACCTTTACAGTACCGATGTGGGACATGAGTTTGCACCCTAAAAATACTCGTAGCAATTGTACATCGAGATCACTAATCCTAGCTTCATTAAGCAATAATGATATAAAGATGATATTAATTATAAATCATTTTAATCATAGCATTATGTATTACTTACCACCAAAATATATAGTCACTAGAGTAAATTCAAACTGCCCAACATAAAAAATAATCCACAACCAATTAAAATTGTACGAAAAAAAAATCCATATAAGCACGATAAGCTCCATCTCGATAGACAGTAGTCACTAGTCAGTACCGCCTTCCAACACTATTGGTGTAACAAACTCTCTTAAATAGGTACATACGTTTTCATAAACATGTGAAAATGTGGTACTGACTACTGAAACTGATTACTTTCCAAATCCCAAGTCAAACATTGGACTCCTAATTTTACGAAACATCTGTTAGTTACTTTGAAAGTATATATTTTAAATGAATTTTAATGATGGGAGGAGTTTTAGGTAAAAAAGTGATTCATTCGTCATTTGTTTACATTTCATTAGAAGAAAAGAGTGAGATCAATGATGATGATGAAAGTAAAGCATAGGCATACGCAACATAAAAAGAACAAAAACAATTCAAGGTTGAATAATGTTAGGTTTTGTGATGAAGGGTTTAAGTTACAAGTAAGCTCAAATGATCAAGAAATTATAGGATCTCATGCATCACTTTGTAACGAAGCATTCGTGTCGTTGGAACTCGAAGAATTCCTAAATTATTATTTCGGAACGAAGACCACTAGTTATTGGGCCATTTTGAATGATGGTATAGTTCTACGGCTTCAACCATGTAGCCTTGTTCCAAGAGGCGAGGTTGTTCTCGACAAGAATCAAAGACTTTCTCTTGGTGGTATTCGATCAGGCGATTTTGTGCGTTTTGAACCATGGAATTGGGGTTTGAGTGATATTAACTGCTCTCAAATCTGGGTTTCCATCGTCTGGCCTCATTTCAGTTCTTTAGACATATCTGACACGTATAAGGTAATGTATTAACGATTTTATTTTTATTCCTTTCTTACTTTTCCGATTATAATTTCTTCATAAGACGGTTTCACAAGGGACTAATTGAATAAAACTGTTTTATTTGGAATTTAACATCTTTAATCGTATCAAAGTATCAAACTAACTAACCATAAGTCCGTCGCCTTTTGCGTTCTTCTATTTTTACATCTTATTAGTTGTTGTTTGCTTGTTCTTAGCAAATCATGGCTGAAGAGGTGGACGACGTCATCAAGACTAAATTCCTTGGTCACGTAAGTTATTAATTTGAACTTCATTCTCGCAATGTTCTCAGTAAGTGGATTATAGTGCTACTATATCCGATTTATGTTCTTTTTTTTCTTGATTTCCTGATGTGTGAGCCTTGACGAGGTTAATTATCTGGGGGCCTTAACGGTCGTTTTGTATCATACCCCGTAGGCCCGCGTTATTCTATAATTGACGGAGGACTATACGAGTATGCATGACTTCTAGGAGGAGCGTCTTACATTTGATTAGTATGTATAATTGTGTACTAAAGGGCGTGAAACTTTTGAATATCATACATACCTATGTTTGAGTGTCAAGCATTGGACACAAGGTAGATGAGCGTATAAGCAGAGTCGAAGTTACATAGGGTGCGAACCTGCTAGGCTTGAGTACTTTTTCAATCATTGTATCCGTTGTGTAATGTTTTGCGCGTAGGTGATGACGGAAGGCCAAAGTTTGCTACTTGATATACGTCGGAATTGGAGACCTTCAATTATGTTTGATATGAAAATAACTGATATCGTTGGAGGCAAAAATGCGCAAGGAAATCTGTCAAGAGGCGTTGTCGAAAAGAATACAATCATCAGAGCTTTTCCCTCATATTTAATGGTGTAGTTTTAGCTTTCTTTCTTTGTTGGCTTAAAATTATATATATATATTCATTGTTAGAGATAATGCTTTTAATTTTTGTTGGTTTATTTCAGCATGCACAAATTACTGAAACGTCGCCCATAAAAAAACGTCTTCATATTCTCGAAAAAGAATTAAACCGCTGGGGGATCATAGGGTTAGCACCCGTCTTGAATGATGTTCTTCAAGGGGTGTTTGGAACTGGATCAGAACCCTTGCCTTATTCTCCAAGCTTGAGGTTATTTTCACCGTCAATTCTAGTTTTATACTTTCTCGTCTTTTTTATTATATTTACATTTGATTAACATACACACTCTTCACACAGAACAATAAAGGTAAACAAATGAATAATCCTCCTTATAACTATTAGAATAAGAAAAACTAAGTTTTCCCGCCTAACTCTTCCTTGGCTTCTATTGGGCCGTTTTTGAAATTGGGCCGTTTAAACTACCGCGCATGTACTGTGTACTCTTCCTTGGCTTCTATTTAATATAAAGTTCTCGTACTACCGCACGTTGCGTATGTACTGTGTGTACTCTTCCTTGGCTTCTATTTAATGCGCTTCTATTGGGCCGTTTAAACTAAGTTCTCATTAAATTATAAA
>JAGPOY010010726.1:0-13518 GCA_018983105.1 Silene uniflora | reverse complement strand
ATGATAAAGAAATAAATTTATGCGTATACGGTTACTGGCTTTGAATGATCACATCTTCATCTTTAGACAAAAATAAATGCCAACAATATTCATAACTGCTGCATAATATGTTCATTCCACTAAAATGGAAATTGTTTGAAAAGTTTTAACAACGGCTTCGAGTTTTCGACTACTTAGAATCTCTTGAAGAATAGAGATCACCAGTTTCAGCAAGCTTAAGTGAGCAATATACCTATCTCAGTCATACAAGTGCATGAAAAGCATAAAAACGCATAAAAATCGTAACTTCAGGACAGGTCCAATCTTCTTGACATTCCTGTGATCCTACCTTGAATCAGTCCTTTGCATCAGCAATTCCACCTGGTGTTATCTGAAATACGTGCTTCTGTCAAGGAAAAAGTCGGAATAATACTTGACTGAATAAAACTCGACACTGTGATTATGTATGAAGACATGAAAATGTTAAACAGCATGGGAAGGATATAGCTTCAGCCTCTGGCAGATTGGGAGCATCAAACACCTTACAGATACGCTGTTCACCTTTGCCCTTCCTGAACATCAGCCTAATAGTCGAGGCATGAGCAAGTACATGACCACCAGCGGGTTTCTTTGGGTCTGTCACGAATACTCCTCCTGCTGGATCAGAAATTACTGCAACCATATTTGAACAAGTGAGCACGACAGTATGGTTTCAACTTATATCCTTAATTATGGCATTTAAAAACCTTGTACCTTGATTAGTGATATAAACTGCCACGTTGAATTCCTCAGCTATCTTAATCAGACGCGACAGCATCTGAGCGAGTTTTTGCTGCAAAAACGATTTAGTTTTGAGTCGTGATAGAGGAGAAAGATGCACTGAATCCAGAAATTAAATTGAGTATAGACTATAGAGAACAAATAAATGTGACTAAATTGGCATTGACTGAATTACCTGTCGCTCTGCCAGCTCACCTCTTCCAGAGAAATCAACTCGAAAGAGAGCAATTATAGAATCTACGATCTAGACATATCAATGAGAATGAAGTCATTTTATAAGCTCATGACTGATTAATTCCAGGTGTTCACCAGTATAGAGCAATAGAACACTAGCATCAGCAGTAACTCACCAGCAGTCGAAAGGGTTCCTCAGCCATTTTTGCTGCCAGGCCAAGAAGAAGGTTGTGCTGATGCTCATAAGTATATGCACGAGCATAGATGATCTGAAAGGAGGAGGCAATAGTCAGTGAAATGATCTCGAGATATTGCTTAATCATTAGAGTAAGAGACAGTTCCCACTTACATTGTCCAGAACAGCTGCAGCATCCATGCCAAACCTTTCAGCAATAGGCACTATGCGGTCAGGTCGGCTGGTAGTAAGAGTAAGGTAAAGGAGAGACACAGCTAAAGGCACATCATGTACAAAAATGTTTGCTGTGGTAAAACCAAGCAAAATACATATATAAGGTGTGGATACAAGGTTCCTTCAGTATCTATGTAGGCGACCTTTCCGTTTCCCCCTTTCATGCTCGTTGGGAGCTGCAAATCAGGATTATTACGAAGCATAAGTAAAAGGATAGAATAGTGTACAGATCTAGTATGTGCATCTGGATTTCCACTTAAGTCATACAAGCTACAGCGCATAAGACATTCATGCTTTCGAATCCCTTATCAGAGAATTAGAAGTCACTATATCACCTGAATAGCGCATTCCTCCCAGTAACTCTGAAATATTATTCACCAAAGTACTATATAGAATAACTACACAAGCAGGTACTACTCCGTAATTAATCATCATACTGAACAATATGCACTGAATTTGATGCTGGGTAATACGACCAACCAATCAACTTCAAATCATACAGCAGAAAAACAGGTCACGAACATAACGTTTCACCAATTCTTCCATGTACGAAGCTATTAGTAACTTATAAATGATAAAGAGTATTGTAGAGGTCAGCTGCCAAAGTCGGAAGGTTTACCTGAGTGGTGACGCATAAAGTATGAGCTAGCTGTGTTTTCCCAGATCTGAGCCAATTATGATGATGCACGGTGTTAGAAATGCAAATAAATTAGCCATGATACTCGTATAGTTGTATTACATGTCAAAGCAAAAACTTGTATTTTGCTAATGTCGAACACAAGCATGGAAAAAATGCAGCAAGCATAGCTTTGATTATGAACTGAGCAAAGATCTGTTTCATGTTCACAGCACTCACAGAAAAGATCAGATAAAAAACACGATGATTCAGTAGATAAATCTTATAGTTTCTCACCGAAACTCTCCAAATGTCTCAGTTATTGCTGAAGTTTCAATTCCACCTTTAATTCCAGAAAACAACCATTCATCAAAATTTTGCTTTCAGAAGTGTAGTATTTATAATACTAAAATGTTCCAAAAAGAATTTACCTGCCAATAGCTCATCCAATGCCTGGCTTCCAGTAGTAATGCGCACGACTGACTTTCTCTATTACAAATGATGATTACAATGGTTGTTAGTGAGACAGTTGGGAGACACAGTTGTACAATTATAGTTTAACTCATGCTTTTGGAATCAGAATAATAGAGGAAGTAGAATACAGTATCTGACCTTGAGTAATGCATCGCTTCCAGTAATGTAACCGTAATTCTGATATAAAGTAGATCAGTGTAAGCATAATTAGTTCAACACTATGAGAGTCAGTGACAGCAAGTATTAATAACTGAAATCAGTAACAGTAGTCTACTAACCACTATCTTCTCAACAGCTTCACAGATTTTGTCAACTTTGGCCTCCGATAGTCCTTTGATTCCAGTAAGACTCTAAACATGCAATTGTAAGACACACAAAACATACCGAGGAAAGACAGAAAAAAAAAAAAAAACACATGGATAATGCTAGTTAGAACGCTGTGTAACCTTCTTTGTGTGCATCAACAGGCCATTGCATGTGTAAATGCCAGCATCTTGAAGCTTCTTGACATCACCGGCATTGATTCCGTGAGTGATCACTTAAAATGTTGCAATGATTAAAAGGTGGAGAGTTAGTGAGATGACAATACCACAGGGTTCGTACATAATTATATGGAGCATACATTTTAATCGCAATCCAGTAAACACACAGAGAACTATAATCTTTGAAGTTCGGAGTTCCAAACGCAAACAGGCAAGCTTTAGACACAACGATTAAATAGATTGTGACACAAAATGACTTAATAAAACGCTGAACTACTAAAGGCAGAAGTAGAAGCAACAAATTTCCATATATTGGAAAATTTCCGAGCCTGTCATTGCTCTTCAATGAAAGTTAGTGCGATTATCGCTTATGCAGCTGCAATACAGAAGAACAGAACTCTAGAATTCAAATTCTAAATATCAAACTCTCAATATCAGACCGCAACTCATTCATAAGCGACAAAACATAGATCATGAACATGAATCACCTGTAGCACAAAAAGAAATGCAGGACAACTTCAAAATTTGAAGCTGAGATTCGTTCTTGTAAATTTGTAGCAATATGCAATCAAATAAAATCGATTTCACCTGTCAAGCGCTAATAATACGCGGAATGACTTGATGAAATTCAAGAGACGAAATGCACATGGATAAAACTAGCAGATCGAACCTCTTTATAACACAATCAATCGACTGAGATAACGTCAATTTTAAAGAAAAGAATAACGCCTAAAACAAATAAACGAATTCCTACGTATCTGCGAACAGAATTCAGAGTAGGAATTTTGCGATATTACTGAATTTATCTCAGAAACTTGAGTATATCACAAAATTTATAGCACGAGACATTATAGCAGAAAAACAGTTACGTATTCCGTAACATTTACTCAACATAAAACTTCCTTAAATTACATTTATACACAATAACGATACAAAAGAAATAAGCGTCAGATGAACTTGTGGATTAAAATTCGCGGTATTGAACTTAAATAACAAAATCAAACAAATTAAGCAACTAAACAACAGAATTCAAGCTCTAAGAATATCAGAAACTTGAAAATCAAGCATTTCAAGCTCTGAGAAAATCAGCAAATTCAAAATTTAAGAAATTACGCAACAGAAATTCAAGCTCAAAAATATCAGCAACTTCAAATTAAGCGAAACGATGTAAGATTAAGAAAAATACGCTTATCAATCGTCTCGAACAAGTCATCGTCATCTTCGAGTTCCTCTCTCTGAACTAGCTGCATTTGCTGGCTCTGTTCTTCAGATCTGCGTTAAAACACACAAAAGTCATTCACATGATCGATTATGAATACGGCATAACGTGATGAAAATTTTCCGTATAAAAACGCGGTGATTATTTTGGAAAAACGCAAAAAAATCAGGCAAAATTGCTTGAAAAGCTGAGAAAAGACGGCGATAAGATTAATTAAGAGTGATACGTACTTGAGTGCGTACATTTCCGGCATTATAGTAGTAGAAGAAGAAAGTCGATGAAATGGCGTGAGCGATTTGATGTGGCGTTAATTTGCGCGTTTGTTTTAGAGAGAGATTTTGATGAGAGAGATTGAAAAATTTCGATATTTTGCGCTGAGTTTCTTGTTGGAGGGGATTTTATTGAGTTTGCTCAGTTAGGCGGGGAACAAAATGTTAACGGAAAATAATTATGCGTTTTCGAGTTTTCTCGATTTCTCACGGGTGCCCGTAGGGACGTAACTCTAGTGCCTGGGTAAGGTAGCATCAATCTAAAATCGAAATGAATTGAACTGGAATAGATTGAAGACCGAAAAAAATATGAAGGTGGATCAAAGACTCCATCTGAAAATTTCCAGTCTTGAATTTGACCAAATTCCTATTTTTCGGCCTATTTTGGTCTTTGACTGAAATGTTAAATTTTCATTTTTAAGTACTTCGTTGTGCGGTAATTGAAATTTAATTTCATTAAATCTAATAAACAACTCCATAGTTGATTAAGGTATCTTCACTTATACTATTAAGTTTAGGGTGTTGATTTTCGCAGTACATATTTTACTCATTACAGTACACTATTAACTACTTCCTCCGTTCTAAAATAATTGACGTTTTCATTTTACGAGGTGAACTTTTGAATCAATTTTTACAAAAATATATTGGTTAAAAAATTATAAAAATTACACCATAAAATTCTTTACGAATAGAGCTTTAATATGAGTATACATTTCAATATATTTAGTTATATATTTTGAGAGATATTGAAGAGAGAAGTGATTGTCTCGATAAGTGAGAATGACAATTAAAAAAAAACAGAGCTCCGTTCTAAAATAATTGACGTTTTCATTTTACGAGGTGAACTTTTGAATCAATTTTTACAAAAATATATTGGTTAAAAAATTATAAAAATTACACCATAAAATTCTTTACGAATAGAGCTTTAATATGAGTATACATTTCAATATATTTAGTTATATATTTTGAGAGATATTGAAGAGAGAAGTGATTGTCTCGATAAGTGAGAATGACAATTAAAAAAAAACAGAGGGAGTATTATACCGTGAATTTCACGAGGCGTTTATGTGTAGGTGTATGTTTGACTATAATGTATAATTTCGCCAAGGAAAAGGAGATTGTCACAATGACATTGTTGTTTACTAGATTTCATGCCCGTGTGTTGTAAGATTTTAAAATAATGTCTTATCTTATTATTAAACTAAATTAATTGACGGGTTGTCAAGAAAGCATAGGAAATTCATCGTATTAGGAATTTTAAAAATCTTGGATTTAAGAAAAAACTTAAAATTGTAAAGATGAATGGTTTATAGTCTAAACATGCATGGTAATTGGTAAATACTAAAGTCTTTTTTCTATTTAGAGCATGTTTGGCCGAGAATGTTAAAAACGAGTTTTTGTTTAATTTCTTAAAAGCAGTTTCCGAGAATCAGAAACATCAAATAGCTGTTTCTATTTTTATGGGCAAACATGTGTTATTTGAGTTTTTTGGAAACTATTTTTAACTTTTAAATATAGGATGTGTTTGGCCAAAAAGTGCTTTTGAGTCCAAAAACACTTTGAAAAGCTAGGCCAAACACACACTTAATTGACTTTCACCACGTTTTTTTGTATGCTTTCATTTTATAAAGATCTATGTAACAAAGAATAAATTTTGTATTATAGTGGGACTCTTATTATTCTCATATTTGCATTCATATAAAAGAGGATTCTATGTCATTGTGTTTTGGTAGCTTTCATTGAATTAGGGTATAGAATTTTAGTAGTTCGTGTCTATTAAAATATCATGCAGATCTAGAGAAAAAAGAAAAGTTGTCTACCAACAACTAAATTATATTAGATTTACGAATCACAATAAAATAAGATTTAACGATTAACTAAACATTTCAATATTTTTTTTTTAGTATTTGGAATTTGTAATGCATTAGAAGTCTTATTATTTGCCAGCTAGGAAATCAACAACAATATTTTCACATCATATTGTAATCACCTTGAATAAAAATCGTCCAGAAGCTCCTGCATACAAAAATAAACAAAAACGAAAACAATATTTATATTTACAAACCATATTATGACGTTAATTTATATGAAAAACAAATCCTTTAAAATATAAATATGAAATACAAAGTTGACAATAATAATACAAAAACAAAAGTTTGATGGTCTCACCACGTAAAGTAGTTTTGTCTATGTCTAATAACTTTATTGGAGCCTTTGTTTATAATAGTAAATACGAAAGAGTTAGGTACCTGCAATCAAAATAATAGAGTAGAGATATTTAATAAACTAAATTGGACAATTATTAAAAACATGGCTATTACACATGTGAAATAAAAAATAGAAAAAATAGAAAAATTTCACAGCAGATGAAAAGGGATGGGGAAAGAGTTTTTTTTTTTTTTTAATCGAACACCTAATCCCGCCCGCTGTAGCGGCCTCTACTGATCGATCTTGGTTGGTTAAGTGCAAAAATTGATCAAACGGGTTAAATGCATGAATGCGCATCCACAAGTTTAAACCTAACATGTGAGATTTGCTTTGTCGGTTGTTTATCCAAATATCAAGTAATTGATGTCACGGAAATTAAACATCCATTTACCGAGTTAGGTTTATGGTGCTTAACATGATCCATTTGTCTTAAAAGGGTGTTTAAAATGCAAAGTGTAAAATGTAAACTCATCAATCTAATCCGTCCTGTATTCGGGTTAACCGAAGTCGGGATCGTCCTAGACGAGTGTTGGAAATGAGACAGGAGCAATGTTAAGTAGCCTATTGAGGCGCGAGCCTGTTGGCGATGCAAAAGGGTCTGCCCGGGTTTGAAAATTGGAAATCAGAGAGCCTGTCAGGCGCGGGTTAGATGACGACCCAAAGGGGTGTCTCGTGGTTGTGAAAACGTTTGTAAAATTGTTTGTAAAAGGGTTTTAAAACCCGCTTTTGTTGAAAAGGTCGTTGAGATCGCTTTGGTGCTAATATGAAGAACATGACTCGAAATGGTTATCATTGTTTTGATGATATTCGATATCAAGTTCAGTTTTGCAAGCTTGACATGAATTGTTTTATAAAAGATGTAAAAATGCTTGATATGAACTAATTATATTAAGTTTATTGCTTTGTAATTAGTCGAAATTTATCATCGTACTCGTGTTAAACCGACATGGTATGTAGAACCAAGAATAATTATCCATGTATAACTAATATGTTTTTTTTTTTCTTACAAATGTAAGCAAATGAAAAAGAGGGCTTTAAATTACCCTATAAAGTGTAATTAACCAAATATTATCACCGGGTCACGGGTTAAACCGTCATGGCATGAAGAGCCAGGGTAAATATAATTCATGGTTAAAAAAGCTCAATTATAAAAACGATTTGAAATATTTGAAATGGTAAAAACCGATTGCAAATAAGAAATGAAATGGAGGAAAGATGAACTCAAACACGTTTGAGTTCTGACCAGAGATGCCATAAGAGGCGCGAGGTTGGTAGTGGTGACTACCAGCCTCTGTCTCCAGTCAAAACTCGGTTTTGGCCCGATCAATCCATATTTTGGATCATGTTATGCATGTTTTAGGCTTTTAGCATGTTAAAGTCATGAAAACAAGTAATAAGAACATGAAAGAAGAGGATTAATTACACCCTCATACTTACATGCTAGGTTGCTTGACGAGAAAATCGACAAAGTGTAAAAACTCGTGAGTCTGAAAACTCGATTTAAAACGGTTTTTTAAGTAAAGAGTATTGCTTTGCTTTAGTGATTGTGTAGTTGGTCGAAGAGGTAAGTCAAGTGATTTAATGCATGATGAAGGTACCAAACAATGTGTAAGGCACGTATTTTCAATCGGTAAGTCGAAAATACGTGTCGGTTTTTTACTTGAGAAGTCGAGTCTAGAATTTTAAGGGAGAAAAGAGGGGGCGGACGCGCACGTGCCTTCAAATGGGGCAGTTGAGGGGTATGTATAGAGAAATGTATGGTGTTGTTCATTTTGGGCGACGTGGCTGTTAAAGCTACTTGAAGAGGCGCGAGCATGTCCGCAGGTCTTCGAACTGTCTTGTCACTATCACACATTTGATTTTGTGTTTCATTCTATCCTAGGTTTTGTAGGATATGATTGTACTTGACCATCAAGTATACCAAGTATACTTAGCATGGAAGTATTTGTGTAAGGTTTGTTTTTTGTGTTTGACTCGTTGTTGGAGTCGGGATTTGAATTTTGAGTTGACTCTTGGTCCGGAGTCGGTTTTGACTCTAGTTAGTGTCATTGCAACGCCGTCGTCGTGCATAAAACACTTCAGGTATTTTTGAAATGTTTTTGTTTTCGAAATAGTTTTTTGAGTTTTCCAACTCGTAGTTATACAAACTGTCGATCAAACGTAGCGATTCCTAAGCATGTTGTAGTCCGATAATCATCGGGTGTTTGTTGGGGATTCAATCTACACCGAGGTAATATGTTTACGTTTATTATGAAACGGTTGTAATACTCCATTGAACCGAATAGGTTATTCGGATGGGGTACGTACCTCTTTGAAGAGGTCCAATGATAGGCTTAAATGACTAGTGCTTAAGCGTGCTTGGCTGAGAGTAGTCTTAGGATGGGTGACCTCCTGGGAAGGTTCCCGGGATGCGCATGAGTGAGGACAAAATGCGCTATAAAGGACCTGTGTTGATCTGTGGGCCATGTACAAAGCCTGGTGAGCTATCATAAGTAACCGCTCCCGACCTGGTTTGGGCCGGGGTGTTACAACGGTTGTGGGAGGTTACTAATGCCAAAGAAGTGGCGGACTTAGGTACCAAAACGAGAGAGCAAATAGGCAGGGATGTAATTATTCGATAGCTGGCACCACCGAATGAATTGGTCGCATTAAATATTGATGGAGCGTCAAAAGGAAACCCAAGTCTTTCGGGGGCGTAGACACCGAAATTTTATATTTTAGTATCTATTATTTATTTGATATCTTTTGTATTCAGGATAATTATCAAAAATATTGTAATAATATCTTAGAATATACTAGAAGATGTTACCTTGCCCTCGAAGCTACTTTACTATAAATATAGATCTCATCCCTAGGGTTAGAAAGGGAGCAGACGGATTAAGTCAAAAGACCACATTCTCCTACTACCAAATTTTAGAGAGCAAATGGAATAAGTCACAAAACGACCCATCATCTCCCTATGGGATTAAGTCGATAAGACCCCCGTAGTCACTATCAAAACCCAAAACCCTTGAGATGGGATCAAGAAATCTACCAATAATTGTATCCCACAATCTTTCGATAATAAAAGAAAATCTTGTTTCCGTATTGTTTTTGTTTCTCTTTATTTATTATTGCAGCTATGAAGTTTTTATGGTTTACAAGGGGCTAGTGGAATTTTCCGTAACTCGGCTGGACATGTCATTGAGGCATTTGCTGAACAATTGGGGGTTGCGACGGTCACAAGAGCGGAACTTATAACTTTAAGAGGGGGGTCTAATGATTGCAATTCGGCGCAATATTCCAATACTTATAATTCAAACTGATTCGACGCTTGTTGCTAATATTATGGAGACGGTCCACCCATACCCGTCGGCACATTGACACTTATGGAGATTTGAAAAGCTTTTATCAACGATACGATATGGCGGGTTCGTATTCAACATGTGTACCCGAAGGCAAATAACTTTGTTGATTGGATGGCCAATCGATCAGACTAATCTACCGACTATCAGCTAATCCAGCAAGACATGGGCAGAGTGGCTTGGCCTCGCTTCATTCCTTTATTTCCGTCCTAGTTTGTTTTAGTTTTGTTTGTTTTTCCGTTCTTAGTTAGTTTGAATGTATTCCGCTTCTCCTTACCCAAAAAAAAACAACAAAAGTTTTATTATTAAAAGAAGGTTTTTTGTGAAACTCATCCAAATATGATGAGAGTGAGGATGATAATTGTTTGTTTTTGTGACTATTTTATTATCTTTTTTATGTGATTTAGAAGAGAAGGAAGAGTGAGGTGAGGTGTTTAAGTCCCATTAAAACTTCAGCAAGTCTTATTGAAGACGCGCATATCCGTCACAAGCTGAATACGGGTCAAGTAATACCCAATTGGGTAGATAAGACAAAAGCAGAATGCATAGGGAGTAGCATTCAGCATTCTGCTTTTGTCTTATCTACCCACTTGGGTATTACTTGACCCGTCTTCAGCTTGTGACGGATATGCCCGTCTTCAATGAGAATTTGTGTTAAAACTTATTGCCTTATTATTGCTGTGGATGCTTTTATGTATAAAAAAAATAAACAAAAAATGAATAAACAGGGAATGACAAATAATACGATATATCCAGGTATATATGAGCATGATACATCCAATACAAATTTAATTGAGAGTATATGCAATATTTTTGACTTTTTAAAAATTTTTGAGTTACATTTTAATTTTGTAGGTGTCAAAATTTAAATATAATTGAGCTTATATGTATTATTTTTAAGTTTCATTATAATATTTTAAGTTTAAGATTTACATAAAGGCGTTTATATTCTTTTTAATAAATCTCGTAAAATATACTTATATTATAATGGGTTTTTTTTTTGTTAAAATAAAACTACCTTATATTTAGGGGTATTTGTAAAAAGACCACCTTATGTGATTTTTCTTGTTCTAGACTACCTTAGTTTCCTCTTTTTTGGTCAAAAACTACCTACGCTGAAAATATGACGAGATTTGGTCGATTTAGCGATATTAACCTATCTTACATTCATGACTTTGTTAACATCAAACAACAATGACCAACTGCATATCTAGCCCACAATTTAACTTCACGTGAGCAAAACTTATGTTTTCACATTTCAATAATAACTACGAACATCTACTAAAGTTAACGGTAAGTACGTTATGACTTCCCAAAATCGTGCCTAAGTAAGATTAAAACATAAAAGAGTCAAGGCAGATAGGTTTAAGTCGAAAAACTGACAAAAGTTGTCTAAATACTTAGAATAGGTTGTAATAACCCGGACTTTTGAGTTCACTCGACTTAGTACTCGGTCTAGTGGACCGAGTATAACTTATACTAGACTTAGTGGAGTTGTTATCATGCCCGTCTATATAAGGGTCGTCTTAAAACTGCCATAACTTAAGTTCTAGACATGATATTGATGTGATTCCAAGTGGAGGTGATAGCTTGTTTCTTACGATTCCAACGGTAGGTCACACGCCCAAAATGACCCAGAAACGAGCGAGATATGACTGTTTTATGAAAATTGGTCAGTGCTGAGAACAGCGTGTACTCGATCGAGTGCTTTCTTACTCGACCGAGTGTTTTCCTTACTCGACCGAGTGTTCTTCTACTCGACCGAATGTTTTGTTACTTGGTCGAGTGTTCTTGGGTCTACCTCCTGGAAACTCGCCACTCGACCGAGTGGAGTGTCACTCGACCGAGTGAACCTCTCAGATCACTCGGCCGAGTGCCGGGTCGCTTTCACTAGAAACCGCGTGAATCTCTTGTCTTGTTCCTCTTATCATTTCCTAATCTCTTTTCAGATTTCCTACCCTCATTTCCTCACCATACCTTATCCTAACTCTCTCTAAACTCTCCAAACTCCCTCAAACTTTCTCTAATCCTAGATTTACAACTATGGGTGAAGAATATGGAAGATGCAGTCACATGTTCTTATTGCTTTTCACTTGGTGAGTATTATACTACCTTTTTTCCCTTTAATTTGGATAATTCGTTTTAAGACTCAAACCCTAGAATTTGGGGGTTTTTTCATGGGTAGTTTAATTAGTAGTTATGGTTAGTATTATGAGTAATTAAGGAGTTAATTAGTATTGTTATTGTTATGGTAATTAGTAATGATAGTTATTATGTAATGTATGTAGGATGAGAGGGTTTTACATGATGGATTCTTGGTGGTTTCGAGTAGCTTATGGAG
This sequence comes from Silene uniflora, assembly GCA_018983105.1. Taxonomy (NCBI): domain Eukaryota; kingdom Viridiplantae; phylum Streptophyta; class Magnoliopsida; order Caryophyllales; family Caryophyllaceae; genus Silene; species Silene uniflora. Next base: position 1,223 of record JAGPOY010010726.1, on the reverse strand, counting down.
TATGCTATAACGTAGGTTAATCCTACTCGATTTCAATATTTGGGTCATTGTATGTTTGGTAGTTAATTATGTAATTAGTCTCATGTAATTAGATTAGTTGCATTATAACATGTTTAGTTGCTAATTATGTGATTATGAGGTTGTAACACCCCGATATACCAAAGTACCCTACCAAGGGCTACTCCAGCATACCAAGGTGCTACCATCTCGGTTACCCGAGGTAGAGTAGATCAAATTGACAAACAAAGGAACATATTACATAGTATAACTTTATAGTGATTATAACGATACAAAACAATTACGGTGAGACTCCAGCTACCAACTCTCAACATGCCGTACGCTCCCAGCACATAGCAACCAAGGCAGCAACCATCAACTAAACCTCCTCAAGAAACTGCTCCCCATCCCCAAATGGATCACAGCAGGTCAAAGACAACAACAACGTGGTCAGTCAACTGAATACAAAAGTCAAGATAACCATATACAAGCGGGAGCAAAGATACGATACAAGCCAAACAATTCACCCTTCTCCAATCTCCCTTTCCTTTCCAAGTAACTGACTACACGACAATCCGTGTATCCCTGCCAGATTACCGCCGCAACGATAATCCACACCGCCAGTGGAGGACCGTAGCCTGACCCACCAAATCCCCGCTCAATGAGCGAACCCATGTCCTTAATGTGCATATCCCCCTTGGTTGAGAATCCTAAGAGGCGACAATGGGGCGTGAGTCACCTCTCACAGTGACCCACTCAGCCGGAACCGTATCACAATCACAATCTCATCAGTATACAACAGCAATATACGAATACAATTAATAATCATCATCAAACCAGCAAACATGGTCCTAAGACCGTCTCTACAATCATAATCAATCAACTGAGTAGGGAAAACCCTACCTTTCGCGCATCCATCAGACAACATCATCACATCGTCATCACGGTAGTCCTATCAGATCCTACAATGATTTCCATATATCAATTACCCTATTATTGCAGCCAAACTGCATATGTAATTACCAAACGTAACCTTACATCGAAATACTATCGGTATAGTGCTTGCTATTGTCTATCCCGCCGCCCCGACGTCGTTGGCGTCGATGTTCTTGAGTCATGGTCGCCAAGGAATGAAAGGTTGATAGGTAGTAGAGATAGAGTATTAAGAGAGAAAGTATTAGGTCTAGATGTGGAGAAAAGAAAGATGAATTATGAGTTGTCGAAAC
>JAGPOY010010725.1:0-10137 GCA_018983105.1 Silene uniflora | reverse complement strand
ATATACCGCTAATCCTTTATGTTTACTTCGTGCAGAAAAGAAGATTGACGAGTCTGAGAAGAAGAGCATTTGTTCATGCTCGATATTGTAAGGATTTTTCTTGTCGGTTTCTTGGCTCTTCACATTGCTTGGGGATCCCTCAACATACAATTCTACTGCCTCTAAAAGAAATGATTCAAGAGGTATGCGATTTGAAGTGGATAGTTTGCGGATAGTATAGTTCACAATGTATTTCATAAAGTATATAGGAGGCGGAAAACCTGTGATTTATTTGGCGAACTCTCGTCCTGGGATTCTTACCGGTCCCTAGCCGCCAAGAACAAAGAATTGATTAGTAGCCTGAGTTTTCTCAAAGTTACCGTCTAGTTTTCGAATTGTTGTGATGCTTGTATTAAGCTTATTGTACAATTACAATGTATAGTTTGGAGGAAGAAACTGTTGAATCATTTGGCTATCACTCTGATTAAAGGTATTGAGGCAGTTCAAGATTCATAAGACCCGTTTCAGTATCGAGGCGGATATGTTCGTCGTAAGAGGAGACTAACTGCATATGCCTTCATCTTCATCCCCATTTATTGCTCCTGTAAAAAGCTGTTGATAAATCATGAATACAGTGGTCACATTTTTGCTCACCTTGAAATCATAAGAGTAATAATTACCATGACAGGCCCATTACCAATTAGGCATCTACGGGTAAGGACTGTAAGAGTATTTATTACCCTTACACTCCAGTTGTGATTCCCACAACTGAATTTCTCTATTTGTGACGAAAATTGGCTTTCGACATCTCACAAGCACCTCCCTTTTTTAGGGTACACATAAATTCACGGGAGTAATAGACTATTACACGGGATTTATGCACAATATACCAAGCGTACCCTTTTTAACGTGCTGCAAGATTCTTTGATGGGACCCACAATACAGCTAGTAAGGGTATGATGCTTAGAATTCCCGTGGCCCCGTTCATTTGCTCCGCGAATTTATGGCTAGCCTTTTTTTAAACATTAATTTAACTAGTTGTGCGGCGTCGCACATGAGAATTTGTGTGATGTTGAAATGAGGTGAACAGAATTTATAAAAATACTAGTAACAAAAATGATTTAATGTAAATGAATTTTGATTTGAGTTATATGTGTAAAATAGTCATAAGCTATGCTGTTCAGATTCGTTTAGAAGTATCGCATGTATTTCATGAAAATGACGCATATTTTAGCTTAATATGAGGTGTCTAAGCGACAATGTGTCATGCCCGAGCAAGCATGCGCGAAAATAGGAAGAGTCGAAGTAACGTAGGTTTATAAAACAAGTTTTGTTACTAATTGCATACGAACTCAGCTCATGAATACCATTATCTTATTCCTCGAATAATTAAGCTAGCCATGGAAAAACACCTCCTACACTTAGCATGATGACCATAAATATTACTAGACCAACTATATAAACATCCCCACATTCTGTCAATAAAAAAGACAATTCAAGAATCACATGTCTTTGTTTGAAACGAAAATGATAAAATGATACTCATTTTCATTTTTGAGATGTTTACATTTAAGTAAAAGGGGCTCTTCACCAACTGCCTGTCTCTCTTCTACTCTCATTCACTTTCATTTTGGCTTTCTCTTCCCATGGACATTCCTGTCATTCTTTCTCTTGTTCTTCTCTCCTTCCTCTCCGTCTCCGTCTCTCAAAACATCCATCGTCCTCACTCGAAACACGCTGGCTCTCAGATCACTGTCATTGGCACTGTCTACTGTGACATTTGCTCTAATAACACCTTTTCTGTCCACAGCTACTTCATACCAGGTAACATATATACTAACTGGACTGTATTTTCGCATTACATACGTTGCAAATGTCAGCTAGTTTAGCGGGTAGAGTCACCTAGGAATGTACTCGAAACCCATCAGCTGCAAAACTGTAACTCCCTTCAGAACATTTTACAAGACGGTTTTCCTAACATGTGCCCTAAAGGTATGTTTTAGAAATAAATCATGGAAATTGATTTATTACCAAACTTTCCCTTTTAAGTGTCTTTTAACAGATGTTCTTAAGATACGTGTTAGAAAAACCGAAAAGTAAATAAATCTTATCACAGGTACTAGGAGAATGTTGTCACTGACTCACACTGTACATGATCATATTCTAGTACAACTAGCTACTAAAATAATCTATTAAGATACGTCGTCACGCTTGTCAGCTAGTTTAACTGGTAAAATCTTACGAAACTCGAGTTTTGATGTAATGATCAGGAGCTGAAGTGAAAATAGACTGCAAGTTCAGGGCAACAGCACCAAGAACAGCAGAAGAAATAACATTTTCAGTGAACAGAACAACAAACAAACAAGGATGGTATAAGTTGGAAATACCATCAGTCGACGGAATCGAATGTGCAAGAGAAGCAGCAGTTGTTTCACTTTGTAGGGCAAGTTTAGTAAGAAGCCCTTCATCTTTAGGTAAATGCAATGTTCCTGGTTTAAAAACCACTTCTGATGTGGTTTATTTTAAGTCTAGTGAACAAAATGTTTGCATTTATGGTCTTAGTGCCCTTAATTTTAGACCATCTAAGACTAATAAGGCTCTGTGTGGTAATTAGCGGAATTTATATTACTCCATATATTATATGAATTGTATGTTATGTGTAACTTTTTATTTTTCTTTTTAAGATTGTGTTTTTATATAAATTGAAGTGATTAACTGGTGTCGATTCGTCTGAATCATTTGTTTACATTTGATCAGGACGGGGCCGGGGAGTGTTTGTTTGTTTATGTTATTTGTCCAAAGGTGGTGTATTGTATATAAATTATAAATTATAATGCACTCTTGTTGAATTATTGGAGGTGTGAAATTGTGAAAAGTTGAATGTCAATTTTGTGCCACATAATATTTAGGTGTCAATGGTTTGAGAAAGGAGAAAAGAACAAAATGTATACACAGGAGTTGTACTGTGATTTAGCTTGTTTGGTAACCAACTCCTCTTGTGACTATGTGAGTAACTTGATGCCAAAACTAAACATTTTGACAAACTTTGAACAAATAACAACATTTCCTCCTAAATAAATATACAAATTATAACATAGTAGAATGATAATACGGAGTAGTAATTAAATTCAATGATTTAACATAAAACAAGTTTTATAATCAAAGCGGTAAAATGTGAAAACATAGCAAACAGATACAAATCTCGAAGCTTAGATTTCCTGAATCTGCTCTTCAAAGGTGTTCATGGCCGAAACAGGCATACCAAGAAGCACATTAATAGATCTTCTTTCCTTACCACGAGATAAAAACAATATAACCTCCTTCTCAGGCAATGCTACGGGACCCGACAACACGGGCTCACCCCACCCGAAATCAGTAGTATGGAAAGACAGTCTTGACCAAGTAGTGATCAAAAGGGTTGAGCTCAATGACGGCCTTGCTCTTGTCGCTTCGAAGTAATCAATGGCTGATCTCATGTAACTATCAGTCACCATTTTGATAGCCTCTTGAACTAGCTTTACACCTGTTGAGAGCGGGTTTTCGATCAAGTCCCCTGCAGGGCATATAGCATTAGTGAGCACAATTCCATTCCCAAAGTACCCTTTTGGCAAAGGTGGGCTAAACTTAGGCCTTCCATCAACTGCAAACAGTAGTTTCGTCTTTTGATCAGGCTTCATTTCTAAGGCTTTGGTTCTAGCCCTCCAAACAAAGGCCGAGAGGGCCTCGAAAGTCGTGCATTTCTCTAAGGTGGGATCTTCCATTGCCTTTGATTTGAGCTTCTCGAGAAGGTTTGGGTCGAAGCAGAAGGATCGGTACTGCATTGGTTCGGAATAGAGATGACTGGTGTTGGAAATGTCATCTATTTCATCGAATTCTTGGTGTTTAAACTCGATTTGAGGTGGGTCCCTGGAAGATAGGATTGTCCTGTCTAGGTATGGAGGTGTGGTTAGGGATAGTCCCCGAGCTGTTTCACCCCACGAGTTGACGAATTCCATGGCTCCGATCCCATCGAACATGCAGTGGTTCATGCATAGGCCTAGTACAAACCCTCCACACTTGAACTTTGTCACCTGCACTTTCAACACTTAGAATTTAGCTTGTTCTTATGCCAAAGAGATACTAATGCTCAACTCCAATCAATTGTTTACATTTTGTTATTTTTTCCGGTCTTCGGAAAGTGTGAAGGAAAAATCAAATGATAACATAGATATTTCAAGAACACATATATTGTACTGGCCTTGCGCCTCATTTGACACTAAAAAAAAAATCCGAGTTTTTAGCAAAAACAAACAAAAAATCGCGCTAAAAACATAATTTAAGTTTCATTTTTGTTTTCCAAGTTGAACCCATCATAAATTTTCTGTTATACTCGCATGTGCTTGCAAAAAAAACCGAACCAAAAACAAACGTAAACAAATGAGTGAAACAAACCTGAGCAACAAGAGGAGGAATCTCAAGAATATTCTTAGCACCAGGAACATCATAAACCAATTTCCCAAGAGTAACAGGATCAGGCTTAGTAGAATCACCAATCTCAGCCATATCACACTCAGTCTCCGCCACGACAAACACAGCACCCTCACCAGTACAATCCACAATAAGTTTCCCTTGAGGACTTATCGTAAGCCGCCCCGCTAAGGGGTAGTATTTTACAAGAACCTTTGCAAGTGCATCCTTAAGGACTTCATCAGCCATATCATTACCCTTTTCCTCTGTTTTGAAACAGTAAATTGTACGGACAATTACTGCAATGTTTTGGTCTAGGTTTGAAAGTAAGTAAAAACCTTTGTCTGTTTCTTCAGATGGTTGTACCAATGTTGGTTTTCCTATGTGCCTCACATTTAGATTGTTTTCTTTGTTGTTTTGGCCGTTGGACATTGTTTTATTACCCTTCTCTCCATTTTCATTAACCTATAATAACATAGAAAAATGATGATTAATATATATGCATGCAAATTACATGTATTGAGCGAGTTAGTTCATATTACGTCTGTCTCATTACAAATCACGACCATTTTTTACTTTACAACTTTGTACGATATTTTGTGTGTGTTAAGGGGTGATATATATAACAAGATGACATATATTTCTGAGTACAAATTCTTATTTAAGACAGACGTAATATGAACTAACGCGCTCAAGATACATGTATTGAGCTAGCAAATAATGCTTGGTGTTTAGATTAATATTGAGCGCATTAGTTCATAGTGCGTCTGTCTAACTACAAATCACAATCCTAGTTTACGTTACAACTTACAAGTTTGAACGATATTTTTTTGTATAAGGGGTGAAATGTTAACAAGAGAAAGATTAGAACAACTAAATGAGTAATGACATATATAATTCTGAACACGCGAATACACGACAGAAAATGATCTCAATTCTTGTAGTCGCTATTTGTCACGTATCTTTTGATCTTGTTTTTTTACGAGTATATATCTATCAAGAAAATTAAATTATAAAGAGATGAGATAAACGACTAACCATGTTGGTGATTTCTGTTGTAGAGAATGAGTTTACGTAGTATTTTCGAGCAAAGTTGTAATGATATATCTTCTTTTAGAAATGAATAAGGTTTTTGTACTAGAAAGATCAAATGAGAAATATATAGAGAACAAGGAAAGATGGACCGTTTGAATTATTATTTGAGTGGTTAACCTCTCAAAGAAATATGGAAATGAAAGTTGAATAAAATTCTTGACTTATGTAAAGTTTCTTATGTACAAGTATTTAAGGACTCTTGTCTTACATAATTAATGAGTTAATTTTTAAATCACTTTTAATTAGCTGTTTATGTGGCATTTTTTTCTACGTTTATTGGACATTATTACATAATAGTATGAAATCATGCAAAAAAATATAGTGAAATTGGGTGGGGTTGGTCACTAGCCAAGATACAATTACTTGAAGTTATGAGATATAGACAAACAAGTTAACGTAATTAACCAAAGTGGCTTGAGTGCAGTGGAGCGCGGGAGTGTCTCAAAGCCTTGCAATATGGCAAGGAATTGAGAAGTCCCGGGTTCGACTCCCTACACGGGAGTGCTGCGGTATTACTTGCCATCAAAGGCAACCTTGATGACTTAACTGGTCCCCGGACTTGCAGGATGTTCGGGTGTTCCCTTGGGTCACCAAAAAAAAAAAAAGTTAACGTAATTATCTACACTTGGTTTGTAGGGTAGGCATTCTAACCTTTGGTTATTTTGTGAATATGATCTAGAAACTTAGGGTTCAATACCGGGAAACCGAACTTAAAATCATAAATTCGGATTCATGTTTAATTATAATTTTTCTATCTTTACTGTGTTTTTTATTTCGTAAAGAGAATAAACAGATAGTTTTAGAGTTGGTCAAATTTTAAATTTTAGTTGAGATTCAGAGTACTACCTCGGTACCTCCCATGTAGTTATCCGTTAAAGCAATTAAAATTCGATATATATATAATTTGAATTGAAAAGAGGGAGAGAGTCATGCTTCTTAATTTTATGTTTGTCGGTTAAAATAGGTAACATCTCCTTTTTCAAAAGGTAAGAAATTGGCCTGAATTGTCGAGTCCCTTACTAGTTAGTGACTAGGTATGTTATTTTTGCCTTAATCTCACTTTAGTTCAGCTTAAATCAGTTCAGCTCTACTGACCAGTCACCTCTTACTTTAGTTTTTATTTAGTTCAATCCAGCTCTATTCATTCAATTTAGCTTCTTTTAGTCCAAATGAACAAAGCCAACGAATATATCATATACGTCTTTATTAAGCGTGATTTTTAATGTAGGGCATTTTCTTGAGTAATAAGCGACAACTATTTGCATCCAATTTGTTAGTTATACATGATGTAGTAGCGATTATAATCATTGCTATACAATATGAGCAGGACTCTTAAGAAGCAAAGTGCTGAATTTTGTTAGTTATTTGTGTTATTTTTTTACACAAAAAACACACCAAATTGGGTGAGACGTTGCTGTCATTGCGAACAGACTAAAGTAGTTGCAAGGTTGATCAACCAACATTCCTAAAATTCGTCACATCACTTAATTCAACCTATTATGAAATAAGTTCGAATCTTTTGTTTGAATGCATCTCAAATTAATCAATTGATAGGGGATTACCAGATTATGATATGGTATAATTGGGATCCAATCAATCTCTAACTGGGCTGTCTCTCACTAATTTATTGAGATGTGGTCTCTCAGAAGTTTTTGTGTATTCAACCTATTATGAAATAAGTTCGAATCTCTTGTTTGAATGCATCTCAAATTAATCAATTGATCATCTTGCTCCATAACACGTTTTTCTCCCTCGCAACCATTTGTTTAGCTTTGATTAAAATATTCTTCACAAAAAAAAGGTAAATAATTGATTAAAATACTCTTCAAATTGTTTTCATATGAGTTTTAATGAATGTTTTTGTATTGAAATTTACTAGTTGGTGAAATTATGTAAAAACTCGATATACATGTTCAATAATAAATACGAGTATTTTTAATAACTAGTATGGGTGCCCGGCTTCATCCGGGCTACCTCTATTTAACATTAAAATTTATTTTCAATTAAGTAAAACTATTTTAAAATTGCACAACTCATAAATTTAACATTAATATATTTTCCTATGACATATATTAAAATTACGATGAAATAAATTATGAGGCAAAATTCTTACTCCCGCTATTAATCAATCAATTAATACATATATATAAAGTAGAAACTTTTCGAGCGATATGATTGGCTACAGGCTTTAATAATTAAAAAAATAAATTTTAATAAAATTATCCTAATAAGAGTAGATTTCAAAACATATTTAATAACTAAAGCAAATTTTAATAAAATTATCCTAACAAGAGTAGATTTCGAAATAAATTTAATAATTAATTTTTTTTAATTAAAGTATCCTAACAAGAGTAGATTTCGAAACAAATTTAATAAATTATCCTAATAAAATTAGATTTAATTTCTTATTATTTTAAAAAAAATATTTTTTCAAAAAATTATCCAAATATAAGTAGATTAAAACTATCACATAGATAGTAATAGACATTCATAATAGTTCAAGTTGTCATTTTTATTTTTCCACTTATGTTCTCATACATTTGTAGTTCTTATTTTTGCGTCAAAATTCAAGAAGCTGTCAGATAAATAATTAATTTATTTGATTAAAATGTTATGTAAACTAACATGGTGTACTGTAACCATATTACGTAACTACACAAGATATAAACAACAATTCCATCAAAATGTAATCACTAAATAATCATTGTAGTGTGTACATAAATCATAAATGCCTCCATATATACATTCAAACGATCAATGCATATAAAACAATTCAACGATCAATATATATTACTATTTTTGTTTGATTAATTTACTCTCGATAAGAATATGGAGAGCATTCGGTGGAGGAACTAAACAATTCAACTTTGTGCTTAAGCGAATACAATATCCATCGAGGTCATATTATTCCATGACTACGATAAAAAAAAAGTCAAGGGTTAGTCAATTAATTACGTTGGAGTTTATCTGCCCAAGTCAGTTTTAGTCTTAGCTTTGCGTAGCATCGTCAAGAACAACAAGGCCACATGAAGAAATTTTTTAAGAGGTTTTCGCATACAAAACTACCAAATTAGGCGTCATGTTATTATATATTTTGCATGAAGTTTATAGACGAAAAGCAATATTAATTGTAGATAGTGAAAAACTAATTCTGTTGTTTAGAGATCTAACGAATTCGCCAAACACGCTACATATAAAATTGAGATACCTGTTGTTTTGCGTATCGCCAATCAACTTTTACATGGTTATATGTTTACGGGCGAGAATATATTGGTAGATATCGTAAGCTAATCTAATTTGCTAATCTTATAATAATGGCCTATCTCAGTTATCACGGGTTCATTTTTGGGAAACTGGAAATTGCGATTTCTATCAAATCAAGAATAGTGGTGTGTGCAACAATAAATAAAGCTAGAGAGGCCGATGATTTATCAATAATTAACTCTTTTTACCCGAAATTTTGTTTTTCACCAATTTTCAATAGATTTTTTTTACTCAACTTAGCTGAGTTATATTACCAAACCATGACAACGTTAATCAACGTTTACAATTTGTTGTTTAGGGAATTTTTAGGACACGCAACATGTATATTGTTAAAAATGATCCTATTGGGAGCCTCGTTCATCTCACAGGCCTTCCAACCTGAAGCTAAGATAAAGTTTCATTATGTAGCAAATAAGTGATAAAACTATTGCATACTCTATTATATTAAAGGCGGATGCTATTTTACAATTTCACATAAATAAAAATCATTTCACAATTTCATCTACTAAAAAATTTCATATACTACCCGCATATAATAAGAAGCTTATAAGTTAACTGATTAAATAAAAAATGTTTGTAAAACTAAGTGAAATGTAGCTCTTTTTGGGCAAAATGACATAGAAGGACCTAAAAACTACTCCATATTTAATATTATTATAAATTGATGAATTAACATGGTACTCTTATTTTGATAAATAATTTATGTACCAAATACTTACAAAATTAACATAAAAGATAATTTGGTCAAATAGGCTTAAGTTTATTTCTTGAAAATATAGCAGAAATATGAGATATTTCATGATCTCCGAACTTCCTCATATCAAATTAGTAATTTGTAGAACACATAAGGCGTGTCTCCGTTATTAAGTGTTCATATTGGTGAACAACACCATGTTTATAAAGATAGCGTTCTGTATTTAATTAAAAACATGTTGTGCCTGCAATAATTAAAAACCTAACTACATAGTATAACTTTGTCACTTGATATAATACTATTGAATAGCAAAGCTTTTATGCTAAAAGCACTAATAATTCATCATGATCCAACTACACTAACCATGATTTTTTTTCCATTTATGATTCAACATAGTTGGACTTTTTTTTATTAATAACTCAAAAATATAATTTTATAGACAATCCTAATCGGAGGCCCGTGCATCGCACGGGCTTTCCAACTAGTATTTTACTTAAATCGATTGGCTAGCTAGATTGTTCATATGAAGTATATACTTTCTTTTGTTGTTATTTCTATTACTTTTATTACATTCGTTATTACTATTGTTACTTTCACTACTCCCGCCGTAATTATTGCTACTTTCACTAACGCCGCATTAATATTGATAATTTTACTAC
>JAGPOY010010718.1:3538-16310 GCA_018983105.1 Silene uniflora | reverse complement strand
AAGCTTAAGTATGAACCCGGAAAATGAAAGAGAAATATACACTGATTAATTATAATCACAATTTATCCAAGGGGTAGGTTTGCTTTTGGGTGATAAGAGTGGTTGTTTCATGTGATTGGGGAGGGGGGGTGTATATCGGTGGCTTGGATCGAGGTGGTTGTTTCAAGGGGTAATGAGGTCGGTTTCGTTAGTTGGGATGTGGTTAGTTAAGTGGTAAGGTTAAAAAGAATATAAACAAAAACTAAAGTGTGAAGCGAGGGTAGAAGCATAGTATATTACTAATAAGGAATGCTGCCTCATAAGCAATTAGATATATAGATTTCTTTTGTTGCATACCACCATGTTCAATTGACTTTTTACAAGATACGGAGATGGGTTCGAGGGTGGGAATTAGTTTTCTGTTGAATAGGTTGATTTTCTAACGGGTAAGGTCGCTTTTGGGGGTACAACGGGTTTTTCATGTGAGCCCTAGGTAGGAGTAAAGGTAGAGGTGGTTGTTTCAAAGGGTAATGAGGCTGATTTCGTTAGTTAGGGTGGTAGTTAGGATGTAAGGGTTAGTACAGTGGAATTAAAGTGGCTTTTAGGTGGGTGGTTAGGAGATAATTTTATTAATTACAAAATGGATTGTCATTTTTGTTATGTTTTTATCAATTAAACCTCTCAAAACTACTAACGGAAAAAATGTGTCATTGAAGTGTCAATTGGTTTAGGTAATCTCACATATTGAAGCAATAATGATTGTTAATCAAATTATATTAGCATTAAAATTATCCTACAAACCCCTTTTACCCAATAAAGGCTAAAACGTTCTTAAACATTATATATTTAGGCTTTAGCTAATTATTTTAGAATCCGTGCAACGCACGGGCAACTCACTAGTTATATAATATTTGCATTATAGTTCCTTTTTAAGGTCCATCGCACAGTACTATTGATTTAAAACTATATAGTATAATTAATAATTAATTTGTATAGATTTATTTAATTACATTGAAGTCACTTGGTTTCTGGAATTAATATATACTCCCTCTGTACCACACCAAAGGTAACGTAGGGAAAAGTGGAGTATTTAAGAAAAGGTGGTAAAAGTAAGAGTAAAGAGGGAAAAAAATAGGTGGGGTGTGTAATTGTGGGTTTAATTGTGGGTTGGTAGATGGGGTATGTAGTGACATTTTGTGTAAATATCAAATGAGTAAGAGGATAAATTGGTAATGTTGTGGGCCAAATAAGGAATGTTACCTTTGGTGTGGTACGTCCGTAAGATAACCGCTTCTTCTTCATATTCAAAAGGTTTGGTTAAAGGAGTACTTGTGTAAGGTGATCTTACCCAAGATATATATAATAAAATGGATTCTTATAATAACTTTTACTCACTATTGTGGGACATAAACTCTTTTCGGATGAATCCGTTTGACATATTACTTATATATGTAAAACTGTTTTACAAGAGGTTACAAGAATTCACAAAAAGTGTTTTTTACTATGAGCTTTTTTACTTCCCTTCCGGCAAATCAAGGCGAGCGAGAATAAGTATATGGCCGACCGCTTTGACGACTTAAAACTCGAAACGAGTCTGAGTAGAAATTGGATAATACCATAGTTTATGCCGTATTCTTTTTAGCATATTCTACATATATATATGCAAAAAATTCCTCATGAAGTTGACCAAATCATGAAACTAAGGAGTACAATCGAGCACTTAAAATAAGCATTGATTTAATTAGGGAGTTGACAATATAAGAAAAATATTTATACAAAGAAAATGCATCATCATTCAAGAAAAGGAATACAATAATAAGAAAAAGATTACAATAAGAAAAAACAATACAATAAGGAAAAACTATACATGTTCCCCGTGAATCCCATCTTATATTACTTCAAAAAAGGACAAAAGAAACAAAAGTCAGCTAGAATATTGCCCACAATAAATAAACAAGAAAAGTTTTCTTTTAATAAAAAAAAGGAATTGAAAATCACACAAAAGTCAACTTGTTTCTAATGTAACCCAATTATGACTTGTACATGGTTGAATGCCACTAAACAGTAGAACCAAATTTATAATAACTGATAATGTTGGTAAAATACAAACAAATTTTATTTGTTGATTTGACTGATTGGTCGATCTACTATTTAGGCTGGAACCTACTCATTTCACTCAATATATCGTTACCAAACATGGCCGAGATCTTATTATAGCCCAGTTTATGACTTTATGGTTTGTTACTAAACCTGGTAACCGGGTCAATTGGGTCGAGTTGATGTCGAATCAATCGCGTTCAGTTTATTTGGTTTTGCAAGAATTTGGGGTGAGTCGGGTCATTTCGGGTTTGTGACATGTCGTAAATTGTGCCTCAACCATCAGCTAGCCCGATTTATTTTCAAGTTTCAGCAGAAATAACATGTCAATATTTTACAACAGTCACAAATTTTCAGTAACTTAGACTAAGTCGGGTCATTTCGGGTCTAATTAACTCAATATTACTTCATCATTTTACTACTAACTACCTTGACCTCGCACTTTGACACAACTAAATCTCAAAAAATAAAGAAAAATACAACTTGTCCTTAATAAAGGGAATCAACTTAAAAAATAAATACAAAATGACCCTCCAATATTTGGGACACTACGTGATCAAAGTGCTTCATCTCGTCTTTGTATTTCTTCGTTTCATAAAAAGTCCAAATTTTGATCGACCACCATAAGACGTCCCTTTGACTTCCTACATTGTCCAACAAAACTAAACGGTGGTGATGGCAACCACCGTGGCCGTGGCTGTGGCCGGTGGCGGGAAGGGCCGAGGTAGCGGAAGTAAACGGGCGGTTAGATGGGCTGTGGAGAATTTTTTGAGACAAGCTAATAATCGTTTTGTATTAGTTCATGTCATCCCTACAATCACCCATGTTCCTACACCATGTAAGATTACTCCACTCATTTCTTGTTTTTCATTTCTTATGTAAAGTGGCGGAGCCAGGAATTAGCCCCAGCGGGGCGAAAAATTTCAGCGGGGGCGAAGTGGTAATGATATAAGGGAAACCCGAAAAAAATTGAAATTTTTTTACTAGAAACTTTCAAATTTCCGACAACCAGGGGGGGCGACCGCCTCTGCTAGCCCCCCCCTAGATCCACCACTTTATGTTTCAGAACTCCATTTAGCGATGGCCAATAAGATAGCTTCAGAATGGGTAATGATCATCACTACGAATGTGAAAAAACAGTTTAGTAGTGGTAGAGTTACGGGGTTAGGAGGGATAATTGTCCTCACTAAACAATGGAAGATACCATGAGAAAACCCGTTTCAATCAAAAATTTAAGCTGATGGTTTGTAGATCCTATCTCCCCTTCGGCCCTTCTAACCTTTATGTTTCTTCATTAGACTTTCTCACCTTATAATAACTATGGAGTACTAGCTAAAGATAGTAGAGGTGATCAAAGACGGAATATAAAAAGTACTTCCTCAATTAGCCTATGTGAAAAACAGTTCGCAAACTTGTAAGGTATGCTAATATCTAAACCAATGTGTTTAACAGCAGGAGAACGCATCCCAATCAAAGACTTAGATGCGCATGTTGCAGCGAACTATATCGAGGTTGTACGAGAACAAGCTCAACAAATATTCCTTCAGTATACCACTCTTCCTAAGCTTGGCGGGGTACATGAACATATTCGTCTTTCACTCTTTACCATGAGTTTTTATTGATAGTACGGGTGTTATCAGGTGGTACTGAGTCGTTAATCATATGTATCTCACCTAGCTTAGAGAGTGTGGTATGCCGGAGGATGTAAGAGAATTGGTTCAGTCGATATTACTCCAGTGTACCACTCTCTCTAATCAAAGCTAGGCAGGTATACATACAACACATATTGCGTTACTTCACCGAGTTTACTGCACAAGTCTCATCAAGAATATCATTGTTTCAGTTGCAGTTTGAGACCTTACTTCTTGAGTACGACAACGTTGCAGCTGCGCTTGTAGACTATGTTAGTCAGTCGGGTGTTGGATGCTTAGTCATGGGTTCTCCATCAAGGAAACCCTTCTGGAGGTATGGTTTCGGTGTCCCCTGTTGTGCTTGCTTTGTTTGTTCATCGATGAGATTGTCGCCTGGTGGATAAGACTGACTCACACATTGTACGTGTTATGCGTCTACTCACACATATTGTACCTTGCCTCTGTATCGAAAACATAAACAGACTTATTCTGATGACGCTTACAAATATATATCCAGAATCACTGATTGCTACGATTAATATTACTTTGTTTCATCATTATAACAAAGCCATATAGTTAATATTTGGCTCAACTGTCACCATGGATAACGAGCATACGGTTTTCTAGAATAACATTTGGTTACGAAAGAAATAGGTGTGAGGATTACTGAGGAACATCATCACTAGAACTGAAATCAAACCAGTAGGTGTGAGGATTATCATGACTACATTCACTAAGTCGGGATCCGGGACAAGATTTATGTGAACAAAATGTCTCCGGCGAATTTGTTTCCTTAGATAAATGAGTTCTATTGACTAATAGTTTTGTTGTCCAGTTTTATGTTCTCGGATTTCTAGTTAATTCACTTGGTGTGATGCTCTGTTGTTCTCCTGGTGCGGTGCTGCTTCTCGGCAGCCTCTACCTTCTTAGCCTTAATGAACTTACTTGCCGAACAGAAGTTACCGAAAACTGAAAGGCCTAACTTGCACAATTCTTAATGTCAGGAAGATAAAAAACAGAGTACCAGAAATGGTGCAGAAGTGTGCACCCAACACTAGTGATGTGTATATTGTATATAAAAGAAAGCTGAAGAAAAGGCTAGCCACTTCTACGACATTAAACGGTGCGTTTCAGTAGATACTATGTCACAGTTCGGTATGTTTTCCGTTCATTTTGAAGAATTATGAGATTATAATCCTGCTTGTTATTTTAAAACCTGCAGGCACCTCAGCTGCCAAAAACAAAAGAATACAAGAAACTTACAGTGATATACACGTAGTATCGCCATTGAGTCCAACACCTTTGCGTGGTCGGAGTCAGGCATCGTCATTCACAACTGATCACTTGTGTTCAACTACCGAAGTCTCGTCCTGGTCAGAATTGAGGCGCACAAACTCTTTGTCAGATACACATCGGGATTCTAGCACAGATGACGATTCTGATGTTAAAGAGCATGCTTTGGTTAAGAAGATGTCCATTGCTGAGGCTCAAAAATCCTTTGAACAGGTGTCTTTCAAACGATTCCATTAACAAAGCATGATAATGTTTAAATACTTTGGGATAAATAAAATGTTCAAAAAAAAATGAGGCTGCTTACGTCCGACACTAGGGCTTGAGCCAGGCCCCCATGCCTTTTGGTAAAAATAGTTTATTTTTAGTTAAAAAAAACACAAGGTCTTGTACAGTAGCCGACTGGCTGGTCACTGGTACATAGCATTGAAGCTCTATAACTGCTCTTAGGGCATGGATTTAACTTGTGGCATCATCACCCCGGATAGTAATGTCTGGCTTTCCCATAGACAGGAGAGCCTAGCACGAGTAATGTTGTAGTCAATAGAAATAATGTTCTAAACATTTGAAAATATGTTGCAGTTTGAGTTGGACAGTGAGGTAGAACAATTGCGGGCAGAGTTAGATACCACTCTTGCTTTGTATAACACAGCTTGCGACAATCTGATCGATACCCAGAAGAAAGTAAGACCCTAATCTCTGACAAACTGTAATTACAATTCTACATAACTGATTTAGTTTTTATTTGATGCATGAGTCAAATGACTGACTTTTAGCCCAATAATTGCAGGTTAAGATACTTTCCACGGAATGTGTTGAGGAAGCAGAAAAAATAGATGCTGCAACACAACGGGAAGGAGCACTGAGGATAATCGCAAACCAGGAGAAAATGAAGCATTACAAAGCTGTACAAGAATTTCAGGAAGCAAAAGAATTGCTCGCAAAAGAATATAATCACAGGCAGAAAGCAGAACTAAGTGCCCTGAAAGAATCCGAGGAAAGGCAGAGAATGGTGGAAAAACTCATTTCGACTGAAAGAAATACTAGAAGGTACACTTCAGCTGAAATTGAAGTAGCAACAGATTCTTTTTCTGAGACCAAGGTTGTGGGAGAAGGTGGATATGGGAAAGTTTATGAGGGTGTTCTTGATCACACACCAGTTGCAATTAAGGTGCTTCAGAGTAACGCAACTGACAAAAAGGAGGAGTTTCTGAAAGAGGTATATCGTCTTTATTCTCGTTGGTACCTAGAAGTACTATAAAACCAAATATTCACTCCATTTTATTGCCTATTGGAGTAGGGTAGAATCAAACAAAATGACTCGGTAAAATATATAAGCTTCTTATAAGTCAGTCAATCTAATTCTTAATGCAATTTCATTATAAATCATGAGAAATAGTTTGTGATTATCAAAGGAGAAAAGCTAGAGGAGAGAATAACCTAAGAAACCGATCAACTTGGTATTACATGTAATAATTTAACCCGACTCAAACGAACCCAAACAGTGTTGCGTCGACACTTCTGTTAGGTGGAGTGTCGAGTGTCGACACGACACTTCGTCGGATACGACACTTAGGACGCCTGGGATACTGCGCTATGCGACACGACACTCGAAACTGCACAGTGAAGTCGACAACAATGGAGAAGAAAGGAGTTTTACGGAAGATAGAATTAATTGGAGTTTATTTTTTAAAATTTTTGTAAGGAAGATGATGGGAGATGAAGAGGCAATTTTGGATTCAGTGTTAAACAATTAAAGAATAGTAAAAGAAGAGAGAGAACTATGGGAAAAGGTGAAATGAATACTTATAGTTGGGAGAATAGGTAGTTTTTTAGTGATTTATTTAATATTTTATCACATATCCCCATAGTGGAAGCACATTCAACTAGGAAAATTCAACTTTTTAACCTATTTATCTTTTTCAATGTTATATTTTTATAAGATATTAAACACTTAAGATAATAGCAGTGTCGTGTCAGTGTCTATTATACTGGTCAAGACACTTGTTTGACCGTATCTAAGTGTCTTCTAAATATTAAAATAAAGTGTCCGACACCCGGACACGCGTCGGATACGACACTTTGTTCTGAGTAACACAGAACCCAAATGACTCGATTCCTAGCTTTAGGTGAGGTGGTGTATATCCAAGTGATCCAAACCTACTTTGTACGTAGCCATAATGTTTTTTGTTGTTAAATCGACTAATGGGTTGCCTATTCTGATCAATCTTTATATCCATTTGTCCCAGGTTGAAATCTTAACCCACTTGCACCATCCAAACGTCGTCCTACTCCTTGGAGTATGTCCTGAATTAGGTTGCCTAGTATATGAGTACATGGAAAATGGGAGCTTAGAAGAACATATTGATCGCCACACTGGGCGAGAACCCCTTCCTTGGTTTGCTAGGTTCCGGATAGCATTTGAAATAGCCTGTGGGCTTGCATTCTTGCACAGCAATAAACCAAACCCAATCATTCATAGGGATCTCAAACCTGGGAATATCTTGCTAGGAAGACACTATGTAAGCAAAATCAGCGATGTCGGGTTAGCTGCCCTACTACCAGAAACTGCCCCTGACTCTGTCACAATGTTTGGCTCATCCTCACTTGCTGGTACTCTATACTATATGGACCCGGAGTATCAAAGAACAGGCACCGTCAGGCCCAAGTCCGATCTCTATTCTTTCGGCATCATAGTTCTCCAATTACTAACCGGCTGCCATCCCAATGGACTTCTTTTAAACATGGAGAATGCCATTGCTAACCAGACACTGGAGAATATACTGGATGACTCAGTGAAGGACTGGCCGCTAGCCGAATGTGAAGAATTGACTAATCTCGCACTAGAATGCTGCAAGCTAAGGTGTAGGGATAGACCAGACCTTGAAAAGGTCGTTCTACCGTCTCTTAAGAGACTTGCAGACTTTGCAAATGCTAATATGAAGGTTGAAAAACACAGTGTGTTTGCTCCGAGCTACTACTTTTGTCCCATTCTATATGTGAGTTTCATATATGCTGAATATTATCAGTTTCTCACAATTTTTCAGGATTCTGTGTATATTCAAATTTTCCTTTGGACTGCAGGAAATTATGGATGATCCACATATTGCGGCCGACGGTTTCACATATGAGCGTAGCGCAATAGAAGCATGGCTAGAGAAAAATGATGTATCACCAGTGACAAAGAACAAAATGGAGCATTTTAATCTTACCCCGAACATGGCGTTGCTTGCTGGTATAAAAGAATGGAGAGCTCTTCAGTCTTCTGAAGATTCCCCGAACTGATAACTTGAATATTTTGCACCTTTGCGAGCTTCACCAATTTTGCTGAAATCATTCATGAGCGTATCTGCTGTCATCATTTCACAAGTGCTGCGCTCCATTCCGTTAACTGTTGAAAAAATTGAAAAACCAAATACAAAAATTGACAAATTAGTTACCAGTGCGGCTTCAGAGAAGTTCAGTAGGCAATTGTTACCCTGATGTCTTAATTTGTGTATACTCATAATCTCTTTCCATCTCTCTCCCTGCAGTGTAAAGGTGCGATTGTTGTACCAATAAACATTCTTGTCTTGGTCTTTTGAACGGAGTAACCCATATTTTTTGTGCCTACACCAATCTAATGGAAATACTACTTCAGAGTTCAGACATGATGACCCATGATTAACATTAACTGCTGTAATAAAAATGGTACCCAAGCATAACCAATGTACCTTAAAGGTTCTGGCATACGGCAAGATGAGGAGAAGCTCTACTCCTATGTTTAAAATTTAAAAAAATAAAAAGCGAGATGGCTTTTGAATAAACAGTGATGAGCACCGCGTTGACAATTACATCTATCGACTGCTACTTCAGAATCTAAGAAGAAAAGCATTTAAATGAGCAATTTGCTTAATTTCGCCATATTCTAAAGACAAAAAATAGCGAGCCTTGGGATTAAATTGGAAAGCATAAATACATGAAAAATCAAAGCAGAGAATAATAGATTAGCACCTTAACCTGCAAATACAAAGCATGTAGTGATGTAGTAAACGAATTAGCACCTTGAAACACGATTTCTATTTAACTGCAATTTAGTCCAAAAGACCAGTTTTGCACAATATTATAATCTTAAATCATAATCTTATATGTACATTGTACAAAGAGTTACTTATATATAGTAGGACAAAATAAGTATATACGCAGGTGCTAAATCAAGTCAACCCTATACTTGTGTAAATTCTAGCGCATTAGCATCCGGATCTCTGGTGAAGATCGCTGGTCGTCCAGATCGACTGAGAGTGTAAGGAATACCTGTCAGTTTAAAAATAAAAAGGATAAACCTCGTGAAAATGTGCTCCCTTGAAGATCTTTTCTGTAGTTCTGCTCCTATTTGAAAAACCCAAAAGTAATTACCTGCTTCGTCGAGAACTTCTTTGAGTTTTGACACGTCGTTTATAGCAATACAAGCATGACGGTCTCTACCACCATGTTCAGGCCGTCCTGTCAAAGGGTCGGGATTTGGAAGTTCCATCAAATGAATCATCTCAGAGCCTACCCATAGCCATGCACCCCTATAGGGAAGCTTGTCGTGTGGTCTGGCCTCATTAATCTCCAGACCTGAGAAGCAAAAGTCCTAAATATTGGTTCAAGGGAAAATCTAGATATCAAAAATGAGTCTAGCAAGCAAAGCAATGTACATACCCAACAAATTTTGGTAAAATTCCAGTGATCTTTCAAGGTTCTCGCAGAGAATGCCAACGTGATGCATGCCAACTACGCCAATGTCTGCTGCATCAATTCTTTGAATTAAAAATGCTAACAGATGAACTATCACCAGCGAAAGTACCGTCTCAAGAGATTACAGGCTTACAGCAGATCAAAGAAATGTATTATTCCGTGATTCTCAAGGTTCCAATTAAACTTGAGTAATCTAAGATCTAAAAGTTAATAAAGGGTTTCAGTCTCAAAAACTGTACTTCAGGTGTCAGCGACAGCCCCTAGAGGATTGTAGGGTTAAAATTTAATCTAAGTTTTAAAGGCAGGAAATGCTACGAGAAGAAAGATTTGTCAAAATAAAACTTGGCGCAACAATACCCCCTTTTTAGGATTTTAAAGAGGCTAACGTGTAAAGGATCATCGGCAAGAGTCACCTTAAGCACAACTTTTAAAACACCTGTTTGCAATCAGTAATGAAGAAACAACAAAAAGAGTAGGTGTTCAACTCTTCATTGAACCAAACTAGGATGTCTGAAGTCACCATATCTATGTTACTTCGACTCTTCTTATTACCTTTCATGCCCGTGTCTGACACCTAACACTTGGACATGGGCATGACACTTTGACACTTCAATTTAGGCCAAAATATGTGGATTCTTCATAAAATTAGCCGAGTCCGACACTTCGATACACACCTATATCGAATGCTTTTAAATGTGTTTTGAGTAATACATCCACATCACCAGATCTTGGCAACACCCTAAACCAATTTTCCAGGTATTGACTACTGACTAGCAAACATGTATCTTGAGTTTGGCTATAGATTCGGAATTTACTAGTCTTGGACACATCCGGGAAGGAGACGGTATGACAAAAATTTGGATTATCCTATTGCCTTATGGGCAATTACATGCATAAAGTTCTTTGTATATCGATTATAGACTAGTATCTACGGAGAAATCATGCCACTTAAAACATTAGATATAGCAGCTACATGAATTGATCTCTCGCGGATTTGGTTTCATAGACTTTGCTTGATTTCTATAATCTAATAAATCACGTTGCAAGAAGCCTTGCATATGTTGTAACCTAGGAACTGTAGGAAGCATGTGTCTGTACTAAAAGACTCTAAGAGTATATATTTTCTTCAGTTCTGACCCAAGTACAGCAACAAATTTTCCTATAAACAAAACTCCAATCACTGAGAAAGAGAGAAACCCCTTTTGTGGGAAACATTTAGTTATGTTTCAACATTTTCCATTTCCAATGAATCAAAGATTCACTTTTTTTATTTTTTTCGAGAATCATGGAAGAATGCATCATGGTTCTCAAAATTGTTTGCGCAGTAATAGTTGCTCCGAGGAGTTTTGAATAAGGGGTCATCGAAGGCTAGGTACATTCAAACTCCTTACCTCACCATAGGCGGTAGCCTTTATGGAACCATGGAAATGTAGTATACACAACAGTGTCAACTACACACTTTGGATAGGCGTAAATAAAATCAAGTAGAATAGACTTAATACAAATAAGTAGGGCATTCAGAAAATAAATTTTTGAAAAAAAAAAGGAAAAAGATAAAGAAAACTGATGCAACAATGAATCAGAACACAAAAGAGTAGCTGAAAATGGTAAAATGGTAAAGGTCGGCGGGATGACAAACAAATACAGTACCTTTCTTGACTTCAGTTCCACTGATTTCTTTCTGAATGACATCTTCGCCCACTGACGAAGTGGCTCTTGGCACTGCCCAACTCCCATAGCCTCTGCCTCTTCTACCCAAAGTTGAACTACACGTTGACACAGGTAAGATGCTGAACTGGTTCCTCTCGTAACGACTAGTGAGCTGAAAATTTTGATTAAACCATATAATCATCAGTCATATAATCAGGTTACACTCGAATAGTCTTCAAATATGAAACTGCCAGTAGTCCAATATATAAATGTAGTACTCCGTATTATTTAACATAAATAGTCGAATGTATAAATGTAGAATTATCATCTCACAAGCATAGTTATCTAGCTGACCCAGAATCCACCTAGTTTGAGAACTTAGGACAGGGTCGTCTTTGATTTGAGAAGCCCTATTCTTATTGTCAAAATAAATCCACAAATTATATACGGAGTAATAAAGTAGCTTTAGAATCCATTCGTTTAAACTTTAAAGTACGAACCTAACAAAATTTCGTTAGATACATGCTCTGAAAACAAATTTTTTTTTTTATAAGTTAAGAAAACTAGGTTGATCCTCTAGGGTGACCAACCTATCTCATCCTTTCGAATGAGTGAGGTAAGTTGGAGCCACCGGCTTTCATACCACCTCGAAAGAGTTGGACATGAATGTCCAATAGAAACCATGAAGTCAGCAACCTTGTTGGCTTCACGAAAGCAATGTTTAATTATGCTCTGAAGACACATTGAACACCCTAATAGGCGTCCCTGCCCTAGGAGTACGTGATCTATAGGTACAATCATTTGAATCAATCAATATTTATTTTTAATTTTGTTTTTGAGGGGAAAGATCCATTCGATAATTGAAGATCATACGGCTTCTAAAAATGGTTAAGTTACATTGAATCAAGCTGATATTAATCAATTAGCCACCGGAATCCTCACATATAGGTACTCCAAAATTTTATAAATTTGATTTCAGAAGTTGTTTCGATCGAAGAACAATCATCTTTAGTTGCAATTTTAATTCAAGTATTGAAAAATACTCAAAATACCCAGAAATGAAATGACAATATGATTTAACAAAATTGATCATTCTAACTCTTGATGAATCATAAATTGGTAATTGATAAGATAATTGCAAATTAATATATAAAAAAACAGGAGAGAGAGATTAATTAATGAAGATAGGATAGATACCTGGTGTTGGTGTAGAGACAAGGATGGATATGGAGAGGGAGACAAAAAAGACGCCATTGATGAACACTGTATCAAGTGAAGCAAGAATTAACGACTTATAACAGCCAAGTATTCCCAATAATCACTACGAGCCACTAAATTACGCAATTTTACGCGATTACGCTGATTTTTTTTTTTTTTTTTCTTTGATAATGTAAGAAAACTAGATT